>JABFEX010000561.1:0-27194 GCA_013623515.1 Fusarium illudens | reverse complement strand
ATTAGAAATAATAAAAAAAAAGTTAGGGATATAGTAGGTAATCGTAGTGAGGATCGCCTGACTAACCATGGCAATAGCAGCTTAAGGAGTAGCCATAAGCACCGTCTTTGTCTTGCTGAAGCCATAACCCGCAATGATGAGTGGGTTAAAGTTGGTGATACCTGCATTGGCGATGGCGTATCCAAAGACTCCAAGCCAGATGCAGTAGCATTTGGGGTCACGAAGGGCTTCCAAGATCTGGGCTGTTTGGAATGCCTATTTATTTTTACGTATTAGCATTTCTAGTTGTCTGACATTGGTAGTCTCTGGTAGCTCACTCACCTTCTTCGATTCGACACCAGTTTGGTTAGGCGCCAGGCGGATGAGGGCCAGCTTCTTCTCTTCAGCGGTAAAGAACCATGCTTGGGATGGAGTGTCGGGAAGGCCAAAGAACACAAGGCTTCCGGCAAGTACGGTAGTTGCACCATAGATAAGGAAGATGTACTACAGAAGCCATTTTTAGTATTACAGCTCTTCCAAGACATCTCGTGAGAGGGAGATGTGACACACTCACCTTCCAAGTGGACAAAGATCCGTTTATCTGTCCGATGGCATAGGACAAGATGCCACCAAAGACTCCGGCAAAGGTGTTGTACCAGAATGCTGTACGAAGAGGCTGTTCGTGCCTCAAATACCACATGGAGTTGATGATCATCATGCAAGGCAGCACAGCAGCCTCAAAGACACCAAGAAGGAATCGAATCGTCGCCAGGCCGGCAAAGTTATGACAAAGAGCCATAAAACAGAGACAGCCTCCCCATAAGACCAAGCATGTGCCGACGTATTTGCCGATGGGGATCTTGGTCATTAGCCATAGGCTGGGGAATTCCATGGCTAGGTAGCCAAAATAGAAGATGCTGCTGAGCCAACTGTACTCTTGGGGCTTGAGGTGGGCATCATCTTTGATACCGAAGATGGCAGCGTAACCGAGGGCGTTCTACATCCACAGTCAGCACACAATACCTCACCATTGACGATCATCAATACCTTATCCAAGAAAGCGAGGGTCATGCTCAAGACAGCAAGCGGCATGACAACCAAGTCGGTCTTCAAGAGAAGGCGCTTAGCTTGAGCCTTTGACAACGCTGCATCAGAGCCATCTCCATGATCTGAAGATACGCTCTGGTGCATGTCCTTGACTGGACCCTCGTGGAGTGACATTGTTCCAGGTGTTGTGCAGAAAGTGAGATCGAATCGCCATGCACTCGAGAGTCGATGAGGAGACTCCACGACGATCCATGAGCTCGGTTTTATAGACTGAACATAAATCAAGGGTCGCAAAGTTAGCTTCCCAACTCCCCGGATCCCGTGGGGCAAACGCAGATAGCACAGCGACGTTGATAGTGGGCTCGGTCTACATCGAAGCTACTCGGTGGATGCCGAGCTCACCTCTCGGACGCTACCGAGATGACCATGCTTGTTTGGGCGTGCTCGAGTCAATCATGTCGTCGCATCGAGGGTGAAATACGGGGCTAGGACGAGATAGCAGACGAACCACAGGGCTTGCTGATGACGATAGAGCAGCGCTGCTATCACGCAAAGACGACGGTGGGTTTTAGCAGGACATGTCCTGTAAGGTACGCGCATTTCGTAAAGACTTGAGGCAGAATCATATGACACGATGAACGCTGACCCTCTGGGACCCAATTAACAGATCCTCTATTCCCTGCAATGTGAGGCATTATGAAGCTGTGAAGGAATTCGGCTCATTTCAAGGAGTTGTACCTAGTCAGAATGACCAGGCCTAACCGATGATGCTTATCTTTCAGTCCGCTGATAGCTCGGACGCGTCCGAATTGACTTTTCGGCACTCTTACTCGGCAACGACCGAGTCAACCGCCGGTCGACACCGAAGCACGCCATATATATGCACCCCAGGCATTGTGACCCCTTTCCTTCAATCTACAGGGCAACAATTGAAAAGATCCAGCCATTGTCCTTCTCTGCAACCCGACGTTGTCAATATCAAGCCCCCAGAATGACAACCCAAAAGCCTGGAGCCAATGGCGGCTCAACTCATTCGTCAGTGCCAAATGCCAAGAATACGTCTATTCGCGTAAGTCAACCTCAGTCGGTACGCTAAAGCAGAAGCTTATTGACCAATCAAGGTTGGAATTCGCGATGGCGTCACGGGAGAGTTCAAGTTAATTCCCAGGGCAGAGGCCGTGGTCTCAGTTTTCGACTCCAACTTCCTCATTGGAGATGGAATATGGGTCAGTCACCCCCGGAAAATACGCAGCATTTCTGTTTCTCACTAAGTCTCCTATAGGAGGGCATTCGCGCAAACAAGGGTCGAATTCAGTTTGCTCGAGAGCACATCAACCGCTTATTCCAGTCCGCCAAGGCCATGTACATGGATCTCGGTCTCTCAAAAGGAGACCTCCTCAAATTGATCCATCAGACCCTCGACGCAAACGACATGGCCCAAGATGAACATGTCCACATCCGTCTCGTCGTGAGTCGAGGTCTCAAGGCTACCCCCTACCAAAACCCCCGTGTCAACATCGGCCTGCCCTTGATCGTCGTCATCCCGGAGTCAAAGGCCGTTGATCCCAACTCTAAGGCTCGAGGTCTGAGACTTGCTACGACATGGGTTCGACGAGGTCCTCCTGATGTCAAGGACGAGCAGTGGAACCACATTTCCAAGGCCACAGATGTCCAAGCATGCATCAGCGCCAACGTCATGAACGTGGACGAGGCACTCATGCTTGACCTGCGTGGATTCGTCAAGACATGCAACTCGGTCAATTTCTTCATCATCCGAGACAATGAAGTCTGGGCTCCTACCAAAGATAATCAGATGCAGGGCATCACACGTCAAAAGACGATTGATGTGTGCCGAGCCAACGGCATCACTGTTCGCGAGCTTGACTTTTCTCTGACAGAAGTTTATGGAGCGGATGAAGCATTTTGCACCGGAACATTTCCATCGCAGATACACGTTACCGAGGTCGATGGGAGGATAATCAGCGACGGAAAGAGGGGACCAGTCACCGAGAGGATCCAGAAGCTTTATTTGCAGCTCGTGGGTAAGGATGTGGGCAGATCAAGGGAGGAGATTATGGCTGAGGTGACTGCCCCGAGAGATTTGAGCTTTTTGAAAGCAAGTCGCCTGTAAGAGATGGGACCACCTAGACTGGCGGCCATGCCACAAGTTGAGTAAGATGTACAAATGTCATTGGAGGGGGCTACAGGTGTATCCTTGAATAAACAGCCCTTATCTCGATCAAACATTCCAACTGTCACTTACACAATCAGCTTGGTAACTGACTTGCCTCTGTTGGCACCCTTGTAAACATTCGTCCACACATTAGGAACCTCTTCGATAGTAGCCTCAACCACATCCTCAATATCAACCTTGATCCGTCCCTCAGCTGCCGCAGCAATAATCTCCTCCATGGCCTTAGGCACCTTGTCCATGTAGTCAAACATGAAGAAGCCTTTGATGGTCAACCGCTGTGACACAATCTCGAACCAGTTGCGTAGTTTCGTCGGTTTCTCGGAGTTGTATGTGCTGACGGCTCCGCAGATGGCGATGACGCCGTGTCTCTTCATTCGGGCGAGGACACCGTCCAAGACGGAGCCGCCGACGTTATCAAAGAAGACATCCACCTCATCTGGAGTCGCAGCCTTCAAGTCCTCAATAAACGTAGGACTCTTGTAGTTGACGCAGGCATGAGCACCGAGATGGTCTCTCACCCACGCGCACTTCTCGTCGCTTCCAGCAATTCCCACAACCCGTTTAGCCCCCAGGAGCTTGACAGCGACTTGGACAACCATTGAGCCGGTTGCTCCCGCAGCGGCTGAGACAACGACTGTATGCTCGGGCTTTGCTTCGGCCACGTGAAGGAGACCGACGTAACCAGCAAGGCCAGAGCCTCCAAATGCGCCGAGGTAGTGGGTGATGGATAGTCCAGCTGGTAATGGGGCCACAGGCTGGACGTTGGCGTCATTCAGGATGACCTTTTCGCTCCACGAGGCAAGATGAAACTCCATAATCAAGTCACCAGCGGTGAATCTCTTAGACTTAGATTCTAGCACTTCGCCAATAATTCCCGAGCGCATCGGGGCCCCGATCGGCACCGGAGGAAGATACATCCTATCGTCGTCGACTGTGCAGCCGATGAAAGTGCGAATGCCGGCATCGTTGGAAAAGTAGAGAACCTTGACCAGGATCTGATCCTCCTCCAGGGGCGGCAAGTCTACCGTCTGCAGAGTAAAGGTAGGGTTCGGCCCGGTGATGGTGGGAGTGCCGACTGGCTTGGCGGCGAGGATCCATTGCTTGGTGGTATGTGTTTCCGTCATTTTAGAGTAGAAAGAGGGAATACTTCTAGTATAAAGGGATGTAATTAGGTTTTTGGGATGTTCATTCTCTTGTAATCTCGTCTAGACGTAGTATTTATACACCTGTTCCGACCTTGATCGCCGTGCGAATGGGTCGGTAATTTATCGTCGCACCATAAAACCTATGTCGTCGAGTTCCCCGTAGCTGCATTAACTCAGACCACTTACATGCAGACATACCCGGGCTAGCAACGTTTGAAGATTATGCATGGTGGGTTGACATCTGGCGTTGGTTCGTACGGGGCCAGGATCATGGGTTGAAACGTCCAGGGGATTATGCGGAGATTTGTTCAGAAGTGGAAATACCTTCTAAAGTGAGGAGAGACTCCCGGAAAACTGGTTACATTGTGGTAAGGTTCGATGCCGAGGAGCTTGGCCCATGGCCCCTTTTCATAGTTGCTGAGACAATGTCTCTGTGGGAGTTTTCCTTTTGACCAAGTCTTCACTCTCTCTACCAGATACTTAATCAGGATTTCCAGTTAAACAGAGCAATTGCCCCCGGTCAGCCCCTCAACTTCAAAGGTATCCGTACCGGGATCATGTCCAAGTGCCCGTCCCGATCCGCAGCGAGTGGATTTAAAGTTGGGACATGTGGAGATCACTGACTCAGTACTATCCTCGCACTACAACGTCCCCGACTCATGGTAACGTTCCTCGGAGCAATGCATCCGACAGAGTATAAACACTATCTCTGACGATTTCTGACGAATCACGGGACTGGGGGTATATAGCGGCTAGAGAACCGACATCATGAGCAGAGCACAACGCGTCTCCTGCTCTCAGTCATAATATAGCAACTAAGTGCCTGGTTGCCGCTTGCTGGACCTCCAGATAACCTGGCAGCGACTTCTGGGGCGAGACATTCGACTGGTGTAGGGGGGAGCTTTTCTGGGGGCGAAGAAGGAAGAAACTCTTGGTCGAAGTCTATGAGACAGACATCTTTACTGATGATGTCTCGCATAGCGAAGAGGAATTCGGGCGTTTTGACGATGTACTTGGGTGTCTCTAGGCCTGTAGGCTCTCCTGACTCGGTCTCCAGAGGTCGTGCTGGCTTCAATAAACTGCGACTATTCTGCCAGGACCATCTTAAGAGAAGACTCGTCGTCTTCTTCTATTGAGGACATACTTGAAGTTGGTAGTTGCCAAGAGGACAAGAGAGGTTGGGATAAAGTGGCTAAAGTCGTATTTAAGGGGCTGGTGTTGGTCCTACAATGGGTCCCGATACTAGGCCGGCTAATGATATACTGTCTTATAAGATGGTTTGCTTGAAAGGAGGTCGTGTGTATAAAAGTCCTATTCACCTACTGAAAACTCGTCGCGTTTGAGTTGAAAGACCAAGCCATCACGACATTGTCCGAAGCGAGTTGCAGCTGCCACTTGGCAAACAACGCCAGCCTCTCCACATACAGTACCCAAAAGAGCAGATGACACTGAAAGTCTCCAGTGAGAAGCTTCAGAGCTCAGCTGTAGCTTTACCGAGGTGCAGGTGCTACCCTGGTCCAGTCACACAACTCGGGGGCTCAGTCAGGCTGCAGCTACACATTCTACTCGCCGACGGCACAGCCCAGCGGCTATCACGTAATCAATTGGCTTGGAATAACTCCGGGGAGGGTATCTACCGCTGAGCCTCCGGGCGGAGTGCAGGCACCGCCCCAGAGCCCGGTTTCACACTTTCACTTCCCTCGCAGCGAATGATCAGCTCCCCGGGAGGGCTGAGCCACCAGCATGCTGTGGAGGCTGTGGGGAGTTGGAGACCAGCACCTTGAAGATATAACAAGCTTCGTCACCTCGCTCAAGACTTGGAACGGATGGTTCTCTCGTGGACTTGCTGAGCGCTGTCCACGGTCAAGATGCTGGCATCCTTACGGCCAGCCTGACGGGCGAGAATGCCCCACGCTTCTTGAGTCGACGGACTCGACCCGAATTACGTCATGACGCCCTTACGATGTTCTCGCCGAGTGTTGGCCGTCCCGCCAAGCCCTTCCTCAGAGACGACGCGACAGCAACGACCAAGGGATCACCCATTCCCCTATGACTCCCGCCCGAATCCCTTTTTGTCAGCACCTACCTGATTCAGCTCTCCACGATCCCTCGGAAGCAGCACATGTCGTCAGACAGTGTCCCCAAGGATGGGGCCGTTGCCTTATAATCCCTCCACGCCCAATCGGATCCTACGGGGGATTGGCAAGGCGACTGCAGCTGAATAGCTCGAGCAATGAGAGGCCGTCGCCAGACTCGGCCTCTGAGGTCTACGTATGTGTTCCCTAGACTCCCTGTGACTATTATTCCGCTCATCACAACACTCTAGCTCCCTGCCTTACGCTCCCTAGTCGATTCCCTGAAATCCTGCAGCCATGCACGTCTACGAATAGACCAAGCACACCGACTGGCTCTTTTGCGACGGTTCGCCCACGCGGTGAGGCCCGATTGAGCCCTTCCGCATCGCCGGAGACCCCGAGATAGTGATTCCCAGGAGGAAAATGGGCGCTGATGGAGCGGGGGAGGGACGCGTATCACTCGCGCGACCTCGACTCCGGACGATCTCTTGGATGAGGCTCACGATGTCCTGAAAAGAGAGTCCCCCGCAAGTTCTCCGGTCGATTTCCCACGATCTAATCACCGCCGTTTATCGCCTTCTTTCTACGAACTTCGCTTCTCGATCGAACAATTACAAGCAAGATGGCAGTTTCACCCCTTTCATACTCGGGATCTGGGTTTCCTGGAGAAACTATCCATTGGTCAACAGAAGACCCTAGTCGATGGAGAATGCAAACTCCCACCGACGAGTCTCGCGCTCCCACGAAGGGATGCTCGTAAGTTCTTGCTCAACAGTCAACGCGAGGGAGTCAATATCTAACAGCTGCAGAATCGACATGATCGCCTCCAAGATTGACAGCTGCGCAAAGGCCAGGGTCTTTGCAATCATGGCCTTCAACCTCCTCGTCTTCGACGGTCAACTCTCCAAGGACCGCCTCAACTGGGGGTGTCCATTTGGACACTGCAAGAAGGGCTTTCTCAACAAAAGCGCCCTGATGCAGCACGTCCTCGACTGCGCTCACTTTTCGAGTGACGAGGTTTTCTGCAACTGCTGCACAAAAGACGATCGTTTTGAAGAGCACTGCCGAAATGACCGCGCCGAGAAGATTGCTTCTCATGGAAACCAGAAGGGCTCACAGAAGAAGCGCAACCCGATGCGCAAGATCAGCAACATCTTCTCCCGGAATCGATCAGAGTCCAAAGGCTCCTCGCCAAGCTCTGAGCATCCCGTCAGTCCGACTTCGACGTATCGTCGACCAAGCATTCTCTCCTTGGTGACATCAACGCCAAGTCCGTTCAGTGACTCTCGCAAGGGATCCTCGCCAACTCCTCAAGAATCACCCCGTGACACATTCGGACCAGCACCTCCCGCGCGACAAGAGAGCCCCAGCGAGCTTATTGGGTCTGAACCTCACATCATTAGCGGGGTTCAGGAGCTCTCGGACAACCCTATCTGTGAGCTTTTTGGCAGTACCACGATAGTCCGAGAGCCCGCGTGCTCAATGTTTAGCGATATCATGGATTACAGCGCGTCCCCTGCAGAGGAATTGTCCATGGACTCCAGGATTCCAGCCCCGGGCGTATCCCAGGGATACAGTGCTTCCCTCGGCCACCGGATGGAGGCCTCCCACGTTGGGATTTCCCCCACCAATGGCCTCGACTCTGCATTTCAGCTTCAACACCAGTCACCTTGGTTCATGCAGCTGTCGCAGCGCCAGGCTCTCCAGCATCATCCTGAACCGCAGGCCCCTCATGCGGCCGTCCAAGATGAGCTATTTTCGACTGGTGGCTCGGTCAGCAACCGCAGCAGTTTCTCGATGCATCCCCAACACTCCCATCTTCAACAAGGGATTTCACCTTCCAACTCGAGTCAAACCAGCGAACAAATGAGAAAGGACTCTGGGGATTCTGGGTACTCCGACGGCTCGAGTGCCATGGTCGCACTGGAGCATGCATCGCAGCCCTACCATGGCCAACAGCCCAGCTTCAACGAAGCATACCTCGGTGTCTCGACATCTCCGCCAGCCGATATACCGGAAGCTTCCAGTGCAATCACGCCGCAGCATATGGGTGTCAGAGACTTCAGATGCCCGTATGAGAACTGCAACTTTCATCCGAGCGGAAACAGGATAGACAAATACGGCACCTACCTCGACAAGCACATCAAAGGCAAACACCTCGGCAGCACAAAGGCTTTCTGCCGAATCTGCCAGAAATGGTTGAGCCGCAGCGACAACCTTAAAGTGCACCACAGGCGGCATCTGCCAGAGCCGTATCCGGCACATCGCTCCGCGAGGCGGTCAGTAGCAGCGCAGAGGAGGGAACGGGGTGATGGTTGGTATGTGGAGTGACGACTCGAGCCCCCAAGAGGTTGTAATAAGAGTTGGTGATGGGTAGTTAGCCCGACCGTCTTTGGCAGGGACCACAGGGACGACGGTACGGGAGAGGCTGGGACTCGAACATGTTATTCGTGAATAGGTAATGATGGAGCTGCAGGACCAGACGATGAATGCAATGAATTAATGATATTGTTCCTTTTGAAGATGAGTCCTTGGCATCATTGATGAATGTGAAATAAATAAAACGCGTCATCTCTCACCAACGTCTTGGCGTCCACAACTTCAACTGCGAGGGAGACGGGATAAAGTCATGCCAGATGGAGGGGAGCGCAGATGACCCCGAATAATGCGGCTCCTTCCTACCCCAAGCTCCATTCTTAACCGAGGTACCCGTCTTATAGCCTCACGGAGCGAAAAACAAGCTTGGTTAAAAATAGGCTCGCCTATGGGAACAAGGGGGGCGTGTGTGTGGAACTGTAAGGTCTTGGCACGGACTGTTGGCCCAGGACACGAATGTCACTCGGTACTTGCCTCTCTCTGTCCCTTGGCACCTCACAGTGCTATTATCTCCTGGGCATGTCCCTTGTCGGCGGTGCATGTCACACACCCTGGACCCCGGATGTTCCCTGGGGAAGGATGAGGGGTTTGCAGTGAAGGATGGATAGGGCTGACAGGGTTCTCCAACGCTGACTAGACACGCTACTCACATGAGGGCTTCAAGGGAATGCTCGACTCAGGGAAACTTGAAGGGAAGAGGTCCCATCCGGAGCCTCAGAGGCAGCCTGCCTAGGGAATGAGATGGCCCATTTTGAAGATAAAAGATGCCGGTTTCTCTGAGACGGATAATGACCATCAAGTTCAACATCATCTTTGTTTATTCTGACCACTATTCTCACAGAGATAAGGAGAGTGCTAGGCACAGAATCGAAGACCACAGTTTCAACCATCCTGGCCCCCATTCAACATGACACTCGTCTAGTAAGCCCACTCCATCCGAGAGTAAATGGAAGCTTCTAACACTCCCGTCTAGCGAGACAAACACTACTCCTCCCCCTCCTCCTCCTCCTTCCCCCAAAACGAACACACCTCTCACCAAGAAGAACACCGATCGACTTCCCGTCACACTCAACATCCACAACTATCTTCGACATCAACAAAACTTTGAAATAATCCCCCTTGGTGAACCGACAGTGCCAAAAGACATGGCCACCTACTGCAAGGAGTGGCAGGCCACATTTGATGCTGCCGGGAAGAAGGTGTGACAGGTTTAGGTGATGGAAATTTCAGGTAGCCAGGGAGTAATCAAGAACAAGGGTCTCATCAGAGCCATCACGCTGCGCTAGGAAGATGACGGGGAAAGGGCTGGTATCCCATACCTACCTCCTCTATGATGGCGAATATTCTGGGATTATAATACTTACGGCTGGCTCATGATCTAGATGGAGCAGCCCTGATTAATAATGAGTCTTGCTTTTATACCATGACTGATCTCTGTTCGTACCATAACCAGGCCAGGCCTATACACGAAGTTCACGTGCAAACCAATGCCAATATAACGTGAGGTTTTAGTCAGCTATTATAATACCTATATCACCGTAGAAAATGCAAGCTCCTCCTGTCTCACAGGGGCCCTGAGGATGCACGTGTGCCAACCCCTTTTCCAGACAGCTTCGGTGACCACCTCATATCAAGCTCTGCAGCTCCGTCTCTGACAGAGATTTCTGGGAATTTCCGACATATATCGGCAGATCACTGTCGCTCCCGGGGCTCATCCTTTCTCTCACAAAAGTGCTGATGATTGCGTCAACAGTTGGTGTAGAGACTGCAGGTGTGTCTCTGGGTTTCCCAGCTGAATAGTAAGAATCACTGTCATTAGGGGCACGGTCGACCTTCAATCGAAGATAACGCGATGATGATCGACGCTTTTCCGCTGATAGCACCACCAGCATATCATACTCTACTGTGTCGAGGACTTCGTGAATGGCGTCTGAGCAACGGGCATGGCGTCGCAGGCTCCGGATCCACTGGTTTGATCAGCATGGGTGTATTCCACATGGGCCAAACTGTACTTGCCGCAGTCACTCGAGGTTTGACCTGCAAGACGTAGACGTCTTTGTCGCGGGATTTCATGAACGTGTAGAAGCTGTCGGTCATATCTCCGTCGATATAAGGGGTACGCCGGGCGTCTTCGAACTGCAGCACCAGATCCCATCCTCCAAGCAGCCAGGTGAGGAATTCAAGAAAAACACACCCCAGGCTCCAGATGTCGGAGGATTGGGACATGCAACCTCCTTGGACGTCCCACTCAGGTGGGCGATAGGTTGGAGACGAAAAGGTCTGTGTGACTGTCGTGGTCTGACTAACCAAACCAGGAGTAAAGGCAGATGGTGGAAAGTGGGAGACAACCAGGACGCACTGCTCCAGTGATTCCAGCCCTCCATAGCAAAGAATGTTGTCGACGCTGATATCTCCATGCGTTACAAAGTCCGGCCGGTTACTGTCGATGTGAACATGGATCGTCGTAATGGCATCCAGGATGCCGAGTAGTTGTCGATAAGCCCATTTCATCCGCGTTGGCGTCCAAGCTACATCTCCATGCTCCAAAAGGTGACCGAGGCTACAGTGCGACTGGGGAAGAATCAAGTTGCAGTAGCCCTGATGCCAGAAAAATTCCAGTATAGGCACCAGATGCTTAGAGGCAACCCGCCCCAGCTTCAACTGGTAAAATTCTTCCGTGGCTCGCGACTTGGTTAGTCCTTCTTTTCGGAGTGTTTTGATCGCAAAACTGTCGCACTTCATCTTTCTCTTGAGCGGCTTAGGTTAGCTCAAGCCATGGAAAGACGACGTGGTTTGTCATCTCGACTCACCTTGGATAGAGTCTTGTTAAAAGAGTGAGCTGTGGGATGAATCTCAACACAAGAAACGGCCCCAAACATCCCCATGAGATTCTCTTTGTTGTTTTTGATACTGCAGTCGCGCCAAGGTCTGGCGATGTCAGGTTGCAGTACAATTCTCTCCCAGTTATAAGTGCTGAGGAATGGGAAGATGAGCCGCCATTGACTTTGTACGAAACCCTGTTTCTGGTCCCTGTTCCACCCTCGAAAACATTCCAGGTCTTCTTTTCTTCGTTCCGAGAGAGACACTGGCCAATCTGGCAAGTCAAGATCAACATGGAGCGGCAGTTCCTCATCATGGATATCTTCCGTGATGAACTTGTCAATGTCAAAGGCTCGAAGCGCCAACACCAGCAGAGTGAATATCCTCAGGTATGTTCCAGGCCCTTTAGTTGGCGAGCCTAGAATCTTGTCAAGATAGCCCTGAATGTCCGAACTGCTGAATCCGTGGTTTGCCCTGAGCTCAGCCTCAACGCGTTCTTTGGTCAGAATTTGGCGCAACAGCTTTTCGGTCCAAAACGGCCCATCGCACCCTTCAATGCGATAGCGGTTTAGCAAGACGGGGAGGTCAGCTCCATCATCGTCAAGAAGCGGCAGCAGGCCGGAGCCCTCATAAGTGTAATCACCTCCTTCGTCGGGTGAACGACTCAGTATCGCCGATGATTCAGAATCGCTCTGACCCCCCACCCCAAGAGACTTGTCGTTTTCCTCAAGATCGAAATAGACGTTTGTGGTAAAATAGCCTAATGGTGGTTGGCTGAGATCTTCCATTGACCGGCAGGCTGCCAATTCCGTCAGTGCAGTCACAGAACGCTCCCACTGCTGCCCTGACTCTGGAATCTCCAGCTTTTCAAGCCAGAGATGCATTCGCCAGGGGCCTAAAGAAGCATCTTCCTCTTGAGGTTCGGATGACGCCAGGCAGTTGAGATTGTAGAGTTGTCCGCTTGGCGGTTGGGGAAGTTCGGCTGGCTTGTCCGCCCACGGCAACGAGCGAAGTGCAAAGTCGTGCGTATGCTTCAGTATGTGCTCTATCAACTCTGGGTCATCTTCTGGGCCTGTTGAATCACAGAGTGGGCACCTCTTGAGGCCCATAGAAGGGGTCGAAGGCCAGAGGGCCACTGTATCCAGAAGATCTTCGGGAAACGATTCCAAGTGCTCTACAGCCACATGCTGTCGGAGTCGATCCGTGTCCGAGAACCTGATACCCGAAGACTTGTCACAAAGCTGGCACTTCCACTTCTTTGGATGCTGTGCTTTGATGTGATCCTCCCATTCTGTCCGTGTGCGATACAGGACTTGGGGGGCCGGGCAGTGCTGAGCGATGCACGTGTAGGGGTAAATGTCTGTCGAGAGATGTTTTCTGGGGACTTGTTTAGCACGAGGAATCATGGTAGAGTAGGTTTCATCTTGACTCACTTCCACACAGCCCGACTCTTTAGTACACTATTGGGAAGCGCTTCGCAGCAACATGGACATTTCATCATCTTTTGTTGTTCCATGTCTACCCTTCCCACACTTGCAGCTGCAGACCTTTTCGGCAGTGAGAGCCTTGGGTAATCGGTTGCACCAGTGATGGAAGTGATCTGAGACTTGGCAGCTGGCACTACTTCTTGCGTCTCCTGCCATTTGAAAGTGCTCTCTGGAATGGATGCCGATGTTCCGGAGAGAGTCGGTGGAGGTTCAACTGACCGTGGCTCCAGCCAGGCTGGTGATGCAGGGTCGTTTCGTAAAGCATCTCCCGCTCCTGGCTCTGGGGGACTGGTTTTCTCCGGTTGGCGTGGAGTTTCAACCTCTTGATGTGGAACAGGTGCTGGTTGTTTTCGATGTGCGAGCTTCATCGCATGCCTTTGAGCGTATTGGAACCTGTTTCTTCTCCGGAGATTGCCATCGACAAGTCGGCGTTGAAGAGGTGTAAGCCTGCCGTTGATCTCGCCCTCCCACCATGATGGGTGATTCTGATGCTTGGCGGACTCCTGGTCTGGTGGGCCTTGCCTTATCAAAACCATGCATTGCAGGTGTGTCCTCAGCTCCTCCAAGCCGGTGGGATCGAAGCCCCTGTCAGCTTTGATGAGTCGAGACCTTCTCCCAGTCTGGCGAACTGCAACGGCAACCGAGGCAAGGTTGTCGATGATGGCGTCAACACTTCGTTTTGTCTCGCTCAGAGGGGTCCCCTCCTCGGTTTCCAGACATTCTGCAAGATATTTGCGTAATCTGACCAACAACCCTTTGATCAGTATCATCTCACGCCCCTGAGGTTCGAATCTGGTGTCGAGAGAGGGTCCCTTTCCGGGCATTGCTCCCACCCCGTCAACCCAGAGGTTGAAATCGGCTCGCCTGTTCTCTACCCATTGTCCCTGTGAGAGGGTTTGCTTTGCAAGGCAATCGTCAAATCGACAAAGACACTGGTTTGCAAGCTCAGAAGCCGTTTGAGCTAGAGAAGTCATCTCGACAGCTAAACGCGAAGGGATGGGCGGATGTCAGAGGTTCAGGTTGGGAGATCAACTGAGGGGAAGGAAGGAAGCCACGATTACACAAAGCGCCAACAGGCGAAATGCCTCGAGTTGATTACGAGATAAACGCATGATTAGATCAATGATCGCCTCATAACCAATCATGTCGGACGACCATGCCAAGCCTGCTGCAGGCTGGGAGAGCTGAAGCGGCTCAGCCTGATCGAGCTGATCCGGCTGTCGAGCGGGGAATCTCTCCAGAAACAACAAACCGCTGGCCCTCATCATGGACGAAGAACACGTCGTCGACTCCCTCGAGGCCTGCTGCTGGGGCATCAGCGACGCGTTGAGGAACATGTCGACATGTCCACATTCGCGTCGGCGAGCCCTCGGGAGGGAACAAGGCCAGTCATGTGCTGACTGCTTGAGCATTGAAACCAAGCTTGCCCTTATTTCCATTCAGCTGGAGAAGACGCCAGAAGCTGGCTCCGACCCCGAGATCCAAGATCAGGCAATTGATCTTTTGAACGTTCTCCGGGAGGTGTGCCTTGTAAGCTCTCCCTTCCTTTTCCCATGTTTCTACTGCTTCAGGCGGTTCCGTCACCTAACAGAGTCCAATAAGTGGCCGAGGTCACGTTCTGCGCTCCGGAACAGGAGGCAGAATGATACATGGAGTTTTGCGAGACTCGCGGAATTCGTCAACGACGAGACCAGCATGGAAGCTCTCAGTCGGAGCATTCTTAAATACTTAGAAGAGCCGTCCTTCATCCGTGAAGGCCTAGCCAAGAGATGTGAGAAGCTACTAGCAACGCTGCAGACTGATGATACGGAGCGGGCCGTAAAGGTGATGGAGCCAGATGACCATTCTCGCTCTCACAAGGCCTTGTTCGCGACCCTTTGCGAATACACGCTTTGCAACTCCTGTCATCCGCCCGGAGATGGCGAGACGTCGAGCTCATGGCATCCGGCAAGACTGTTCCTGGTGGACTCGACAGTTGATGAAGACGATCTGGTCCATTTTGATGTCATCACATCTTCTACTCAAAACGGGTGGTGGCAAGACCTTTGCATCCAGATACCATTGTAAATCTTTTTATACTTTTACAAGTTAGAGTTCTCGACTAAGCGAATTATCAGGACGGCAGGACGGAAAGTAGCCTTCGCAAGTGGCAGCAACTCGACGAGGCAACCCTCTCCCGCACGCCTCAAGGGCTTCTGTCAAATCTTTGAGAGTGACGATGGATGCCGTATTTCTCTCAAGCTGCAAGACGGAGCCCTCTTCCGGATGGGAGCCGATGCTCTCAAACACCGAGCATCCCCAGGCACGGGGATATCTCTTGCAGATGTCCTCGAACAATACGATCTGAGCGTCAAGGAAAAGCTCTCCCTCGCTCACTCTGTTGCCCTCGCGTTCTGGCAGTACTATGAGTCGCAGCTCATGCACCGCGCATGGACAAGCCACACCATCTGGTTCATGCCTGAGCCGGATCTTTTGGACAACTCAGAGCGTCTCCCCTTGAGGACGTACATTGCTTTTTACCCTGAAGCTACCGAGTGTGCCTATGACGCATCCGAGCTCATCGTGACGAATTCCCTGATCCATCGGTGTCCTCGGATTCAATCTCTGGCCCTCTTACTCCTCGAGATTGGGCTCGGAAAGCCATTTCGAGGCCGTTCCTTCGAAAAGCAAATCTTGCAACTCAACTATCACAACTCGGTGGCTTCTAGATACCTCGAGGACCTCAAGTCAGCCACGTGGGAGAACTTTGCTCACAAGTACATCTTCACGGACGCTATCGAGGAGTGCCTCAAGTTTGATGGTCTGACGGGCAAGGATGGGAGCCTGGACTCGCATGACTGTCGTGTTTCCCGGAGAAGCCTGCTCCATCAGAAGGTTGTGTCACCTCTCGACTGGCTCAACAGGTCATTTCAGAGAACGAATGCTCAGATTGACTATCTCTCCGTCAAACAATCTACCTTGGCACCTGCCCTGGCACCTGCGCCTGATGAAGGTCTCTTGACGAGCACTGTCCAACTGCCCTTGCTAACGAATAACTGCGTCGAAGACGATGTGAAGGCGGACGTCTCAGGGATGCGTCCTGTTGACCGATGGGGTTTCGAGACGGCCATAATCTGCGCTCTTACGATAGAAGCCGATGCTATCGAAGCTCTTTTCGACTACTACTGGGAAGATGACAAGTCGTTCTACGGCAAAGCCCCCGGGGACCCAAACGCCTATACCACCGGTGTCATGGGACGACACAACGTGGTGCTTGCCTACATGCCAAACATGGGAAAGTCTGCCGCTGCTGCCGTCGCTGCCTCTTGTCGCATGAGCTTCCCAAACATCAAGCTTGCCATCCTCGTCGGCATCTGCGGTGCGGTACCTGTTATACCCGGCACCGCCAAGAAGATCAATCTGGGCGATGTCATCCTGAGTGACGGGGTCGTTCAGTACGACTTTGGCCGGCAGCTTCCGGAGCGATTCGAACGGAAAGACACGCTTCTTGACTCTCTGGGAAGACCTAATCCTGAGATCCGGTCGACTATTAACAAGCTGAAGGGCCTCCGGGGGATGAAGACATTACAGAACAAGATGTCTCACTATCTTGATGAGCTTGGTAAGGAATCAAGCTTGCATGCCAGGTACCCCGCCACGGGAGACAGCAAACCGTCCGGACGAGAGCCTCTACGTTACTTCGAGAAATTGGCAAAACAGCGGGGACGATGTCTAGATGACCTCGGCCATCCTGGCCAGAACACAGTCACTGCACCAAAACCCGCAATACACTTTGGTCTCATCGCGTCAGGGGACAAGGTGATGAAGTCGGCAGATCAGAGAGACGATATCGCGAGAAGAGAAAACACCATCGTCTTTGAGATGGAGGGTGCGGCAGTATGGGAGATCTTTCCCTGCCTGGTGATCAAAGGAGCCTGCGACTACGCAGACAGCCGTAAGACAAAGGTGTTTCAGCGGTATGCGGCAGCAACAGCAGCAGCATGCACAAGAGCTTTCTTGGATAGTTGGGGGTCCTCGGAGAGGGGTGGCCACGTATGATGGCGATCTATACGGGATATCTAAACTTTAGAACTCTCATCATTGCTAATAACCTGACTTGAAATGACTACTAATCACCAAGTGGTTGCTGACTTGAGGAGACTCCATACAAGGGAGTGAAAGACAGAGAGGCTATGCTGACACAGCCTAACAGGTAACTTGGTGAAGAAGTGAGGCTGTCTAGCCTAGGACACCAGACAAAAGTGCACATTCACCATCCATCTCTAGTCGATTCGCCATAGTCGTAAGAGAAGGGTTCTCACAGACTGCACTGCCGGTCGAGAGCTGGAGTTTGAGAATAGGGGCTGGCCATTGCCTCCAATGAATCCGAAAGATTCAAGTTCTTCTCTTAATACAACAGGAACGATTTGAAAACACTCTGGTTCTCTCAGACGCTACAACACTAGATGTCTCAGCATGGCGGCCAACGCGGATACCGGCGGACCTTCAGAGGGCTTGGCAAGGACGAAGGGGGTCAGGTGACCGAGAATCCCGAACTTGACCTCGGTGCAACACGACAGGGCCAGCACACTATCGAAGCTGCCAAAGCTAGAAACAGCCAATCGTTGTCTAGTCCCATGTCCTCCTAACCGAATGGTCCCTTAGCACCATGCGAGTCTCAGCTACGCCTCCGATTGGGGCTCAGAAGATGACGTTTGTGGTCTGGATTTGCAAATGGTTGCTTCGGTTAAGAAGGCAGGACCAATTGCAAGTCATCAAACAAGCCTTTTGGCTTGAAACAAGTGCGGGAACAACAAACAACCTCACCTTACCTCATACCTGGTAGGCAGCCAGTTTGTGTTGCGATTGCGTTGCGGCAAAAGCTTTTCAACCTACTGTCCATTCCGTGGCGGAGCCAACTCATTCAATATCTGGTGCTTACTCTGTAGCAGCGGTATTTAATGGCATCCATATCCATAATCCCCGTGAATGAGGAACCAAGATCAAATCAAGCCTAGTCCCGCAACATCATTCTCTGCCAAACCCCATTCATTTACTTCGAGTCCTTATTCTACACACTCAAACACCATGAAGAAACTCCTGCATGGCCTGCAACTCCTCGCATTCCTATGCTTGTTCGGCTCCGCCGCGAGCTTCCGAGGAGCCGCCAGGGTCAGCCAGATCAAACCCCCAGTCAACACCAAGCCCCTGAACCCCGTGGAGCGGCAGTGGGCTAACCGTGCCGAGTACGCCATCGACAACATGGAGCTCTTCCAAGTAGCCGCAAATGCTATACAGTGCGGGGGCAACGTCGCCCAAGTCTTTGTTGATGGGGGCAATGCCATCTGCAAGCTGAGCGGGCCGAACAAATTCACCATGCACATCCCTCCTGGCGAAGACCCCGTCCTCCCACCAGAGGACTACAGAAGGGGGCTCAGAAGGTTCAATGACTGGGCATACAAGTATCGGATACTCCCCAACGCGATGAAACCCCTGACGGACGAGGACCCTCAGGCTCTCATAGCCCTTACTGGTCTCAACCCCCTCCGAAAAAGGATTGCTGCGGAAAGACTAGGCAGAATTCTAGCGCAAGAGGATGCCATGAGAAGTCAGAACTCTCCAACTAACCCATCGAAAATAACCATGCCGAAAGGTTCGGCTACGAGGAAAGCATCCAGGGACAGCAAAATCATCCGGAAGTGGTGGAAAAAGGCACATCCAAAGTCCACCAGAAAAGGCAGAACTTCATTCTTACACCGACGAGCAGATGTAGACGACGAAGAGGGAGTGCTCCTTATCGTGTCATACATTGCCAGACAAGCCTTTGGCGATCTCGTTGACCTCTTGGATGACGATCCCTCCTATGGACTTGATCCTGATAAGGATGATATCCCAAAGAAGCTCCTCTCCCGGACGACCAAGTTGGTAGAATATCCCGCAATCTTCAAGGGGGATGCACCTGTCTCCGTTCTAGAAGCCGACTTTTACACTGTTCGGAAGGCTTTGCATCGGAGTGACGATGATGATGACTGAGGGGCGCAACGAGAGGAGGCAGGGAAAGTCACAATGATTGCACTGGGGACTGGGGATTAACAAGTATGTCGGTTAAATGTTGAGAGCAGTTCCAGGAGCTAGAATATAGGGAGAGGTATAATACTACTAGACCTTTGTTCAAAACTATCTTCGTTGCTATGGTGCCTGATACCCTCGTCTCTACGAGAAGTAGAACGCCATGGTCACCAACGGACGTGACGGTATAGACTCCCAACCTTCCCAGCGCCTTAAATAATAGACCAGACACGGGAGTGCCAAAAAAAAAAAAGAGCACGGCCGCGAGCGGCTCAACAATCCCCAAGACGTCAAAATCGTGGACCGCCTGCTCCGCGATGGGCGTTTCGATGGGGGCGCAGACACAGTTGAGCTGGGCCGTGGGCCTGTACTTTCTAACTCAATAGTTTTACCGAGTTCCCTGTCTTGTATTAAGCCTTTGATTGGAGGTGACACGTCGATAGTTCGTGGGCAGGCCTATTTGTGGTGGTTAGTCACCAAAACCTTACGTGACGGTACTTTTCCTACATGACGACCAACCTCACTTCATCAAGCATTATTCATAGTTTTGATATTCATCCTTTGCCCTAATACAAGTTCGTTAGGATAGTTATCGATGTTGGGCTGTTGTTGAACAGTAAATCACGCCATTGGGTTTCAGGCCGAGCTCGACGATGCATTCTTCCACAGTGTAATTGCGAGTGATGGGCAATAGTACTCCGATCAACAACCAATCACATGGCCTTTATTAACCTCAGATCCCTGTGCCCAGGGAGCCAGTCATAATCGCATTTCACACAAGAAAGATAGCTTTGCTGAGCCATTTCAGCCGGTTGGGCAGGATCGCCGTCATTATCACCCGGGTTGGGCAGCCACTAGATTCTAGAACAATCACAGACTTTACCCGAAGCACGGCTCTTCAAAAAACAAGATCCCTCAAAGGGTGGGATGGTTAAGAAGAACGTCTGCTCAGAGATTTTCCACCCACTGCCGAGTGTCTCGAGAAGCCGCTGACATCCCGCCACCAGACTGAGCCCCAAAAAGGTCACTCTCAGATGATTGCTTCCAAGTTTTAGATCGAACGACTCTTCTAGAAGTGGTTCGATTCGATAGGGTTGTGGTGGGCAGGGATCTGGGCTCTTAACAAATGCAGTAGGGTAAAGAGAGATTGAGCCCTGCTAGATTTGTTATAGGGTTACTGCATCGAAACTGCGAAAGAACATGCCAACTATCGGGATATTGTCTGACAAAGAGCCTTATTTACAGGTCTTTTTTAGTTGCGCATTCTGACGCATGGTGTTTTAAAGTGATGAACAGAGGATCAGGTGGCTCTTCTCTCAGTGATGCTACAAACAGTCCAAGAGAACAACAAGAAAAAGGTCTCTAGATAATCACCTTCTCTAACAAACCCAGGTATTCTTAACCACCAAATATCTGCATTCTTTACAATGAAGCTCTCTTCTAGCTTTTGGCCAAACCCTCGCTTGGTTGCTACCACGCTGACTGCCCCATACTCCAATCACGTTTATTTTTCGATGGAGTAGCACTCCAGGTTAGGTCATGGCATTTGTCAAGATATGGCTGTCAATGCTTTATCTTCAATGGAGGCGAAAGGGCCGAATTCTTGTATGGATCGAGCACAGCAGATTATCGAGCACTACCGAGGTTGTCGCATACTAGAGTCAGTGACTTGAAATGCAGTTCATTGATACATCTTTGTGAAATCGTTCTTCTAACATCAAGTGCCTGAGACCTTCCAGGTCCGGGCTTTTATGCTGCACTCTCAAGCATCCCTGACCAGACGCATGATTTCTCAGTCACGTCTTGAGCCGCCAACAACCGGGTCGTAACATGTATTTCCTAGCCTATCAAGTAGCCATCTCAGCTATTAAAAGGGATAGATTACGTGGAGCCCCGTTTGGTTAAAACCAATACAGACAGGTTCCTTTGATGAAACATCAGATGTGGCTTCGTTTGGTGAACCGGCTTGCCTATCTCGTAGCACCCCCATTACTCCATGACATTAGCAAGGCAAGACGGATGCGCGCAGGTACCAACCTGTGGCGAAGGCCTCATCCCTGAGGCGGTCCCTGAGGCGGTCCCTGAGGCGGCTCACATCCCGCCCGTTTCCGCCGGCGATAGTTGTCTAGTTGACACGACCTTGTTCCCGACGGGTGGAGACGCCGCCGGCCACCGCCGGCCAGTCTTGTGATGATCAGCAATGTCCCAAGTCCGGGACCGCCATGCCCCGTAGTTTAGTGAACCTGTTGGCTAGTTAGCGCCGGAGAGCTTCCAGCGGGTGAGGCTTTTTGGCGCTCTCTCTCACGTTCTCTCTCTCTCCGAAAGGGGGAACACGCAGTAGACTGAAAGATACAGGGCACCACATAAATCTCAGCCTCCCTATGCTTTTCGCCGCCCCGTTCAACTCACCACCGTCTCTCTCACAACACACAAACCTTCTAAATGGCGCGCATGCGGTATAATACGTAAATACCACGCAATGGGCAGCTGACGGGAGCGGATATGGAAGAGTCGATTCGAAATCGCGCCCGCAAAACCCCGGAGTCCCCGGGGTTACGATCACATCAAAAAAACAAGAGCCCAGGGGCGGGCACTCCACAAACCTCGTCAATCGTTTGCTAATAGCTTCCTCGGAAGTCCGGCGGTGATTCGAGGCTGACGGGCCCCCGACGACTCCAGAAAGGAATGGGCCTTGCCCGAGGGGGGTGGCTTTTCAATGCCCCATCACCAGATTCTTACGTACAACAACACGGGGCGCTCCCTTTTGTCGTCAAACGTGGGGAATCTTCTCCATTGACGACGAGCTTGGGCCAAAATGGAATTTTTGTTCAAAAAGGGGACCCCGTCTGGCCTTTCTTTTCCCCAGAGGTCTTTTCTGGATCGTGGAGTCTAAGCAGCTCGCTTCGTTTCTTCTCCAGAGTTTCCCCAGAGCCATTACGCAAGAGACATCCATCACATACCCCCCCCCTCTCATCCCATCCTTTTCAACATGGACAGTCACAATCAGAATATGATACTCCAACAGCCCGAGGCCCCGTCAGCCACGGAAAAGAACCACGGGCTTGACGATGACAAGATTGCCCAGATCAACGACTCCTACGACCAAGCCCCCGGCACCATCACCGACTTTGAGAAGCAAAAGATCGCCGAGGGAGAGGCTCACTTCCACCGTCTAGGATGGAAGCGTCTCACCGTCATCCTCATGGTCGAGGCCATCGGCCTTGGTCTCTTCAGTCTCCCCGGTGCCTTTGCCACCCTCGGCGTTGTGGCGGGTTGCTTTTGCTGCGTTACGCTGGGCTTGATTGCCATTTACACTGGATACATCATTGGCAAGGTCAAGGTTGTGTTTCCCTCTATCGCTCATTACGGTGATATTGGTGGTCTCTTGATGGGTCGTTTTGGAGAGGAGCTGTTTGGCGGCATGTATGTGCTGCAGCTGATTCTCATGACATCTTCCTATGTCCTCACGGGCACCATCGCCCTCAACGTCCTCAGCGACAACGGAACATGCGGCGTTGTCTTTGGAATCGTCACAGCGATTCTCCTGTTTGTACTCGCCATCCCGCCCTCATTCACTGAAGCCGCCATCCTGGGTTACATCGACATCGTCTCCGTCATGTCCGCCATCGGCATCGCCGTCATCGCCTCGGGCGTCCATGCATCCAGCGAGCCTGGCGGTCTCGCCGCCGTCAACTGGTCAGCGTGGCCAGCCCCGGGCACAACCTTCAAGGACGCCATGGTGGCCATCTGCAACATGATTTTCGCCTACAGCTTCTCCATGTTCATGACGCCCTTCCAGTCCGAAATGCACACCCCATCGGACTACATGAAGTCTGTCTGGGTCCTAGGAATCGTCGAAATGGTCATCTACACCGCCACAGGCGTTCTCATTTACGTCTTTATCGGAGTCGATGTCCAGAGCCCTGCTCTTCTCTCGCTCGAGGGCGTTCTGCCCAAGGTGGCCTTTGGCGTTGCCCTCCCCGTCATCTTTGTATCCGGCGCCATTGGAAATACTGTCACTGCTCGTTATGTTCATATCCGACTCTACAAGAACTCCATCATCCGGTTCATCAACACACCCAAGGGCTGGATCACCTGGATCGCCGTCCTGGCTGCCATCACGGCGCTCTCTTGGGTTCTCGGCGAGGCCATCCCCTTCTTCTCGGATCTCCTTTCGCTCATTTCCGCTCTTTTCGTGTCCGGCTTTATCCTCTACTTCCCCCCCATCATGTGGTACAAGCTTCTCCTCAAGGGCAAGTGGTACGACAGAGAGAACATCCTCCACGCTATTTGTTGCATCCTGGCCTTTGTCTTCGGTCTTCTCGTCCTCTTCGGAGGCACGTACGCCACCGTCATGGACATCGTAAGTCTCTCAACAGCCCAGATACCGATACCTTGTGAGAAACCAAAACTGACGCTTGCAATAGAAACATCATTACAAGATTGGTGCTTTCCGGACTCCGTTTTCGTGCACAGAGTGAGCTGAGGGACATTTAGATCTGGGTTTCCCCTCCTCTTTGTTGATTTCGTGATTCCTCGGTTGTTGTGTAAGAAGTGGTGGCATGTGTATATATGAATAAGAGATCGGCAGTGTACAAGATTTGAACCGCATTCTCAGCCCCGGCGGCGGCTCCTTGGCTTTTATTGTTCAGTGCATGGTATAGAAGTGGACACAGACAGGGAGACAAACACCCTTGTCGAAAGAACACCCGCTGATAGCCGTAGATGCCAAGGAATGGATATAGCCATGGATGTTAGTAGTGCAACAAGTTTGATTTGACCGAATCCCCCCATGTAAGCCATGTGGTGAGCCGCCCGTGAGCCGCCGGCCGCCGGCAAAGCAAGGTGATGATGACAGCTGAATCGCCACAAGTGGGCACTCTGTACTCCGTATTTACTCCTTCTTCTCCTCGATCCAAGAGAGGTCCACCTGAAACCGGGGGAGAGTCTTGAATAGGCGGAGAGGTTGGGGTTGCTCCGCCTTTCCCCCGTGGCTTTCTCGTTCTCTCATGTCTGCTCTTTTGCAGACGAGATTTCTCCCTGGGGTTAAGATGAGACGAAACCTACATAATCGTGTCTTAGAGGGACCTCCAACAGTTCATGCACGATCCTGCGTAATGACGTGTAGCTGCTTCCACGGTGGGAAACGTCCTGCACTCTACTAATGGTGAGATGTAGATAGTGGGAAGAAGGGGAGGGCGAATTGACATGAGGCTAGACAGGCAAAGCAGTATATCTTCTCTCTTATCATTCTTGATACATGTATATCCCCCATGCCTACTTGCAGAATTCAGCAGCAACATTTGTCAAACCCTCAGCCACCTTCTTTATCGAATCCACATCCGCCCATTCCTCCTTCGCATGAAGACCCTCACCCTTCGGTCCCCAAAGCAAAGGCACAATCCCTTCTTGAGACAAGAGAGCACAGTCAGTCCAGTAAGGAGCCCCAGTCACAGTAGCTTCCTTGCCTATAGCCTTGCCCGCGATGTCCGTCACGAGCTTGGTGAAAGGATGGTCCAGAGGAGTTGAATGAGCGGGCCGACTAAACTTGACCTTCAGGTCGGCCTTGAAGCTGGGGACTTCGCTGGCCACCTTGGCCATTACCTTACGGATCTCTCGTTCCACAGTCTCTGGGGTTTCTCCATCGACGGTTCGACGTTCCATGGTGATGGTGCATCGTGCAGGGTAAGACGACGACTCCTCGCCTCCGCTGATGATGGAGGCATGAACCGTGCCAGTTCCGACAGTTGGGTCAGCAGGACCCTCTTGAAGCAATTTTGCATATCTGCCAAATTCTGCAAGAAAATATCCAGCATTGACAATAGCGTCGATACCCAGATCAGCTCTGGAACCATGTGCCGCCAGACCGTGGACTGTAAGCTCCAGTTCGATGAAGCCCTTGTGGGCGTGGATAATATCAAGGTCTGTTGGCTCCGACACGATGGCAGCGTCGGCACGCCAGCCTGCGCGCAACACGTCTTCGGTGCCGATACTGGCAGCTTCTTCGTCGGCGACACCGGTGAAGATGACATCGCCTCGAAGACCAAGCTTCTTGGCGTTTGCAAGGGCAACCATTGCAGCCGCAACTCCGGACTTCATGTCAGCCGCTCCTCGACCATAGAGCTTGCCATCAACGATCTTTCCGTTGAGGGGATCATCATCGTAGTCCATTAGAGTCACAGTGTCGATATGTCCGTTCAACATTAGACTCTTGCCACCGCCAGAACCGCGGGCAACACCAACAACCGACGGACGACCCTTAGTGTTCTCGATCCAGTGGGATTCCAAATCTCGATGTTCCAACCAAGCTGTGACGTAGCGTGCGATGGCAACTTCACCAGGGCCAGGCACGGAGCCAAGAGATGGACTAGCCGAGTTGATCTGCACCAGCGTCTGCGTAAGGGCGACGGGATCATCGCCAGAGACGTCACGAGGAATGGCATAGTCTCTGTTGCGCTCCGTGCAGAAGAGAACGACAACGGAGTTTTCATCCAGACCGAGACTTTTCTTGTCCGAAGGTGTGAGTCTGCGGAGGGCAGCAAGAGACGCAGAGCCACATGGCCCAGCCTGAACACCCTGCGATTGAAGGTACAGAGCAGCCTGATGGGATTCAAAGTCTGAAACCGAGAGACTTGCATCAACGCCCTCTTTCAAAACGTTCCAAGCAATCGTTGATAGAGCTCCGCAGTTGAGCCCGGCCATGATGGTACCCGTTGTCGAAAAAGTAGCAAAGTCCCCTTTATCAAGACTCTTCCATAGGCAAGCCGCCGTGTCGGGTTCGACGGCCACGACAGAGGTAGAAGTGCCTTGCCTCTTGAAGTGAGAGGTGACAGCTTGAGCAAAGGAGCCAACGCCGACGGGGGCAAAGACAAAGTCGGCAGTAGAGGAGCCGAGCTGCTTGTCCACCTCGCGCATCATTGTGAGATAACCGTCAACGATCCACTGTATCCAAGTTAGTCTTTTGATGCTTTGAGTGAGGGCGGGGAACTGACCTGAGGGACGTCTTGGTAGTCACCGAAAGCGTGGTCCTGTACCAACATACCCTTCTCGTGCTTAGAAGCCGTCTCAGCTTCCAGAACGGCATCTTCATAGTCCCCCTTGGAGATGACAACAGTAGCACCCTCTGACTGAATTAGCTGGACGGTAGATGGATGCATCGTCGAGGGAACATGAATCTCAGCCCCAATCCCAAAGATGGCACCCATCCGCGCCACCGCACGACCATGATTACCCTCACTAGCAGCATACAACGTCAACCCATACGAAGCCGCAGCCCTCCTCACAGTCTCAATATCAGAGTCAAGAGGCAACCCCAGCTTCCGCGTGATTGAGCGGAACGAACCCCACGAGGCGCCGAGGATCTTGAAGGCAGGCAGGCCGAAGCGGTTGGTCTCGTCTTTGACGTGGACGGCAGCGACGCCAATCTCTTTTGCGACGGCCTCGAGGCTGACCAGGGGCGTTGGCTTGTAGCTTGGGAGGCTCTGGTGGAAGCGATCAATGACGTCTGACGAGGAGGGTGCGGGGGAGGTCCATGATTTGGCCTTGGGGTTGAAGTGGACGGGGCGACGAGATGTAGCCATTTTGAAGGTGATGTGAAGAAGGTGAAAAAAAGAAGAGGATGATGGAGGGGTTCGCAATGACTGGGTTAGCCAAGAACTGACAGGTCTGGTTCTGGTGATGGGTGTGAGGCTTCCAAGGAGGGGTTGGGTACAGCTCAGCTCTCAACCTGATGCTCAGAGCAAAGGGTTTTTCTTCGCCGTCAGAGGAGATGTGAGAGATATTTATACATGCAGTCTCTTCAGAGGGGGCACACGTCCATGGGTGTTGACATTGGGTGATGCGCCTTCTGCGTATATTGCTACTATTAATACTATATTCAAAGATATTTATATTACTAATAAGAGTTTAGTAATTTACCGAGATATTATATTCTAGCTACCTAGCTTATATTCCCTTGCTATACTTCTTTAGTTATAATTAAAACCTTTCTTTTTTATAACTAAAATATAAGAAGGCCCTATAA
>JABFEX010000560.1:0-39359 GCA_013623515.1 Fusarium illudens | reverse complement strand
AACTAAGAAAGGATTAATAAGTAATAAGATTAAAGTAAGGTATAAGACTTTAACTTACTAAGCTCTTAGTAGAGGCTTAGTAGTTATAGCTTTATTAGTCTAAGGGCTCTATTCTTATTAGTTTGCTTATAGAGAGTCCTTTTATCTAGTTTACTAAGGACTCTCCCGAGGCTATTAGTTCGATCCCTAGTTATAGGGCCTTCTTATATAATTTAACTTAGAGCGGTAAGAACTTAGCTCTAGAAATAGAAATAGATTTTAGTATACTTAAGTTTTATCTCTAAGTATTTTAATATAAAAAGGCCCCTTTCCCCCTAGAAATCAGGCAGACGCTATATGGGAGTTAAAGGGCTTGCCCTCTCGCAGCTAGGTACGCCTCTCTAGAAGGGCATAGAGGTCCAACCCGTCCAGGAGTACTCACTCTTGGGCGGCGAAAATGGACACGCTGTGTTCTATCTGGGGATTAAATCAGCAGCAAGAACAGTGATGAGACAGACTATTTGTCGAGGCCTTGTCTACTTGACTTGCCTGAAAGACAATAGAATGGACCTGAGTTCTTGGTCAACGCTTGCCTCTCATCGTCTACCAGCCTTGTGGTGACATGTCTTTCGGCCGGGTGCTTGCCTGCTTCTTTTCTATAGCTTATCGCCGCAATAGTAGTATAATCTAGCAAAACGGCCATGTCTGCATCTTATCGCGGTTGGTTCTTGCAGTAGGGGCGACTGAGTGTTGAAGCAGCCGTGCTCCCACTGGTTCCCACATACACAACCAACAGCTTGGAAGCGAACCATATACCCACGCATGAATGACCTGACAAACCCATTTAGCGCTACCTCATCCTCGACATGTTCGTACCGAGATCGGGTTCCCCCCAGTCCTGCCGATCCACACCCGAGACTCCCGTTGGCTCGGTTCCCGGACGCAATCTTATCTGATCATCACAAATGTAACGACATCCCGCGATGATTACTCAACCGAGCGACGGCTTGTCCTGTTTGGGCAGGGAGTCGCGGGCTGCCAAGGGACGAGCTCTTGGGCGGCCAATACAATACCGTGATGGATGGGCCGACTATTATGCAATTCATGGGGGAGCCAGCACGAACGTGGCAGTGCTCGACATGTCATCCTGCAGGATCTGGCTTGCTTGCTTTGAACCTTTCAACTTTGTCTCCATCAATAACTTTGTCGGCAATCATGACGCAGCTTCCTCTCGCCTTTAAGCACGCCAACGCTCCCAACTCGTGCCAGTTTCGCTTTCCAACGCGAAGAGGTGATTACCTTGTTCAGGTCTCTTGGCCCCTTTGCTGGAGCGAGGGGCGGATCCCGCCCGAGCATGACAGTGGGAAAAGCGTCTCCACAATGTGAGCAAAAGGCCTCAACTTGTGCTGTTGGGTACCCATGCTAACTAACTAATGTAGCTACGTCGTTGATGGAAATGCCTACTTTTTTACGGCTACGGATATCGTCCGCCGTTTAGAGTTTACAAACAATACCAGGACCATCATCGTGGCTATTGGTTATCCCAACAAGACATGTGTCTTTGACAAGCGCAGGACTGGAGATCTCACCATTCCATCTTCGGCTGAGACATACGATATTCCTCCTGGACCTGATGGAAAACCCAGCCTAGGTCCTTTTGGAGGGGCAGACGATTTTCTAGATGTTATCCGCAACGACATCGCGCCATATGTTGACGAGACTCTGTTCCCGGATGCCTCGATCAAGTCAGGACCAAGGGCTCTCTTTGGCCATTCTTACGGAGGACTCTTTACTCTGAATGCGCTATTCACAAAGCCCGAGGCGTTCGATACTTTTATCGCCGCGAGCCCATCCATCTGGTTCAACCACGAGTGCATCGTCCGAGAACAAGAGGCCCGATTCCACGAGCGCGAACCCCCCACGGGCAAGGCCCCACGACTTCTCGTCATGTTTGGAGGCGCCGAGCAGACGCTGATCCGACAGCCCGGCGACTCTGACGAGACGTTCAAGCGCAAGAAAAAGTGGGCGGCGGCGAGGAGGATGAAGGACAATGCGCTGGAGCTGGCGGCGCGGATGGATGAGTCGGATAAGGTGCGGGGTGTGTGGCAGTGGGAGTTTGAAGGGGAGGATCATGGGGGTGCTGCGCCTTGTGCGCTGCAGAGGGGGCTTTTGAGGTTCTTGATGGATCAGAGGCTGGAGTAGGGGTGTGAATACTATCAAATTGGGTGGGAGATGACCTATGGGATACTAGCTAGGCTCCATTGGTTTTCACTCACTGACGGTTTTGTCTATTGTGAGGGCTTCAGAGTGCAGAGAAGGGTTGAAATATTAACAATTCTATACGGAAATCAGCTCTTCACCGGCTGGCAGATGATCCAGTTGAGGTGTCCGCAAGGCCACAAGAACATTTCCTTTCCACTTTGCATCTCCCATCCACTTGCATCGGCACCGCAGCTACGAAGCAACGTCTGGACCTCTTCCGGTTCTCTTGTCCGTAGCGAAGACACGATTCCGTCCCAGATCAAGACGATGGGTATGATTGGGATCAGACAAGTGAAGATAAAGACGGACGGGGCTCTCCATTTTAACGAGTAGAAGAGCGCCGAAAGGATGACTCCGATTGGTAGGAGGAGATCTGCTATGAAGCTCAAGATGCTGCGGTCTTGGAGCTCGAATATGGCGAATCCCTGGTTACGATTAACCGTATCTTTTAGAATGCGTCTGGCCAAATCATCGTCAAAGTGATGGAAAGCCAGGTTAAACAGACGAAATACGTTGCGACCGTCCTTGGGCTGGGCGAGCCTCTCAGGAACCCGAGATGCATCCACGCTCTGGCCGTCATACGTGATGTGCAGATTCTGACTAGCGATACGTGTCCAGGCGTCAATGTTTGGGTGAATATCCGTGAGAACAAAGTCGACCTCCTCACGGTTGCTGTTGCGCAAGTACGTGTTGACTTGCTGCTCTATAAGAGGTGATGGACCGCCAGCTCCAGCGCAAAAGTCAACGAATCTGAGTGACGAGAGGGTCGGATCTAGGTGCTGGATGAGCTTTGAGGCCACGATTTGGGCGGGCGAGCGGCTGGGAATGGGAAGATTGAGGGACCATGTCTGGGCGAGAATGGCTTGGACTATGGTACGGAAGGATGAGGGAAACCTGACATTACTTTGTCAGTTTTGGAATTCTCAAAGGCTCATTGTGAAACTCACCATGACTGGTCGTCGATTTCAAAGAGGTGCATGCGAGGTATGAGAGGAGACATTTCCAGGATAAACAAAGGGGGATGAGCACTGAAGCAGCACCGAGCGATCAGCCGGGAGACGGCGCATCAGCTTTATAACTTGTCAAAAAGCCTATACAACGATCGTTTAATCATGGAACATACCCAAGCATGTGATGTCATGGCTCTATAGTTACAGGGGCTGACATGACCGCCCATATTTGGGAAAATGGAGCGCTGCTTTGAGTGCGTGCGCCTTGCTTCGCCTGGCTCTGCTTACACGGCCCACCTCATTCCACCGCTGTGAGAGATGTTGTAAGAAAGATGCCTAGGGAGTGAAAGAAAAGATGGACGGGAATTACTATGTTGGCTGCTACTTTTAGTTAGGTAGAATAGTTTACTGAAGTCGAAATGTCTTGCTAGCTTGTACCTAAGAAGACTAGGGAATTATAACAAAATAGCATTTAAACTTTTTGTTGTCTATTCCTGAGCCAAACGATTCTTGCTTAGGTTTGTTTGGATTCAGAGTACGCTGGAAACTTTCTGATGATTTTGTAACAGGCTGTTTTCCCTCATCCCCGCCGCCAAGTTGTTTTGCTATACTGTAGTTTCAATACTCTTCACGAAGAGCTTCTAAAGGCCCATTATTCTTCATTCACCATTCAAACACTTTCTGCGGTTTCTAGTATTACGCCACCAGCCCGGACCAAAGAAACATGACAACCAGAACAGCGTGAACACCCAAATGAACAGCCGGTCCTCCAAGCGTCCTTCCAAGCTCCCCCTTAGTCTCGATTCCATAGAGCAGCCGCACAGCAGCACGGTGCGTAGGCCAACAGTGCCAAAAGGCAAACGCCAAAGCCACGAGACGCGAGGTTTCGTCAAAGGGTCGTGTCAGAAATACAAAGGCGATGAGATTGGTGAATAGGATCAGGCCACCGTAGCATTGTAGAATGAGGGATGCGGATGGTGTGAGTGGTAGGAGTTGGGCTGCTGGTCGGAATATGAAGGTGAGACCGGCAAAGGTTGAGATGATGTCGTGGATGAGGAAGGGTAGCTTGGCGTGGGAGAGCATTGTGAAGTGAGGTCAAGATTGATATATCAAGCAATAAGAACAGTCAGTAGAAGCTGGAGTATGGTCACTTCTACAAGTCCTTCATCATCAAGTAGATATACTCTGTGAATCAAAAGTTCTCTGTATTAATGTAGCATCTCGAGATGACCCCTGAACGACACGCGATTGGCTGGCGGCTCGTTCTGCCGAGCCCAGGATACCTATCTAGTGTCAGACTCAACTACTACCTGACTCAGCCTCCTTGCAAGATCATCCATAAGCTAACAGTTTCCATGCTCTATGCAGCGACATACCCCACAAGGCTGAATTGCTTATACGCATTACGAGCTTACTCTTCTTCCAGGGGTACCTTGCTGAGTTAGACATGGGTCTATGCTGGATAATAGGTGTTTAACGTGCCATGGAGGTTTGTCACCTATTTTCATCTGTCATGTATCATATTGTAGAATCCTTTGGAAACTAATCCTTGGTCCAGTGATACTGCGCTGCCGGGTGATCCGCCGGAGGCCTGGCAACCCCCTTTCTCCCGTACACGTTCTCCCGATACGTCCCCCCGTCGACGGCATAGTCTTCCCAGAAGAGTCCTCGTCTCCTCAGCACCGGCAGCAGATCCGAGATGACCTCTTCAAAGGTTGCAGGCAGAAGCGCATAGGACAGGTTAAAGCCGTCAATGTCGGCTTCATCGACCCATCTCTCCATTTCATCGGCGATACGCTCCGGGGTTCCCGCTACTGTTGCTCCTAGGCCACCGACCTTGATGTGGTTGGCTACCGTGTGCTTTGTCCACTTTGGCACGCCCGGTAGTGACTTGGACCATGACTCGACGGCCGAGCGGATCGCGTTGGACTCGACGTATCGAAGCTCCTCGTCGTCGCCGTACTGTGCAAGATCGATACCCGTCCAACCGCCAAAGAGAGCTAGCGCACCATCTTCAGAACCATAGCTAACAAGATCTTTATATCTCGCGTCTGCTTCCTCCTGCGTTTTGCCGATGATAGGGCAGAACATGGCCAGGAACTTGATAGACGCAGGATCACGGTTGAATTGCTCCTTTGCCAGCGCGCGGATCTCCGCCACGTTCTTGGCGACTACGGCAGGGCTGTGGCCAGCTACAAAGATTGCCTCTGCATGCTTGGCGGCAAAGTTCTTTCCAGCTTTCGAGGTGCCGGCCTGTAGGATGAGGGGGGTGCGCTGGGGGGATGGCTGGCAGATGTGAGGGCCTGGGACGTTGTAGTACTTTCCCGTGTGGTTGATGAGACGGACGAGGGAAGGGTCTGTGTAGACTCCCTTTTCGCGGTCTAGCTTGACTGCGTCGTCGCGCCATGATGATTGCCTGGGGGATGATTAGTTGGAATTTTGATAGTGTAAGAAAGAAGGATTTACCAGAGCTTGTATGTCACATCGACGTACTCCTCGGCGATGTCATATCTCTCATCATGGCTGGGCTGCTCAGTGTGTCCCAAGTTCCTGGCAGCTGAGTCAAGGTAACCTGTTACAATGTTCCATCCAAGTCGCCCGCCTGTGAGATGATCCACGGTACTCAGACGGCGCGCCAGATGATATGGCTGCTCATAAGTAGTTGCCACAGTCACACCAAAGCCAATGTTCTTTGTAGCAGCCGCCATCGCAGGGACCGTGGCGAGGGGCTCATTGACGGGCCACTGAGCGCCAGAGATGATGGCAGGGTCTGGGTTCCGGGGCCCTTTGTAGACATCATAGGACCCCTTTCATTGTCAGCTTGCTTTCAGTAAAGTAAGGGTTTTTGAATCAGCTCACGAGAACGTCGGCGATAAAGATGCCGTGAAACTTGCCCTTCTCAAGGAGCTGTGCAAGCTTGACCCAGTGGCTGATGTTGTTGAAGTCCCAGGAGCGGTCATCCGGGTGTCTCCAGAGGCCGGGGGACTGATGGCCACTGCAGGACTCTACAAAAGCATTGATAATGAGCTGCTTCTTGGGCTTTGCAGCTGCAGCGGGCGTTTCGTTGGACATGGTGATGGCTGTGGTGGTTCTTGCAGATGAGGTTTCAAGAGAAGGCGGCTGCAGGAATAACCTCATAAAGCCAAGATGAAGGTGATACCTACACGCCTGATAAGAGCCATCGATCTACCAAGATTACGCAATTGAGGGGAAGGCCAGGAACCGTCGGATTGTCGGGTTACCGGGCTTGCACAATAATGCTACCCCGATCGCGTGCTTGCGGAGGTGGGTCAGCTACGTCTTGGTTATCAGGTGAGGGTAGATCTCGGGACTTATCTTAAATAAGCGCGAGAACTAGTCGAAAGCTAAGAGAGCATGGGTATCTGGGTTGAAGTAATGTGATGAGAAAGACGGTTGTCTTGATAGAAGGTGGGTGGGTCGAAGTAAGTAAGGGGAGTTGCATCTACCAGCCAACAACAGGGCGGAGAATAGTAACAGAAATGCCCCTGGGCATACAAGGAATATAGTTGCATAGATAGTACGCACTGATAAGATATCACCATGCTTCACAAACGACCGGGGTTATAGCCATTACCGAACACTGCCGAATCAATCACTCACCATTTTAGCCCCATAAGACGTCAACTCCTACAACACCAATCACAACATTCCTCAAAAGATAACATTAATCTAACCCTCAAGAAGCCTCCCATCCGAGCTGAGATCTACCCTCCACGTGTGCCTGACACCATCTGTAGATCAAGATTCGTCATGGGGGACGAGCTGAACAAACTTGCTCACCTTGAAAGTGCCGAGGTCGATCGTAGCCGCGTGGTCCCTTGCATTTCACGAATAACGAGATGTAGACGTCTAGAAACGCAATGCAATGCATGATGAGCTTCCAGTTGAGTGGCTGGCTGCTTCCCACTCGATATCTATAAAGATCCACAAGTGGGAGCCTGCCGCTTCCATGGTTTTTGCCTATTTACCTCACCTAGACTTACTCCAGACTCACCTTACCCATGGCTACCCCTACCTTTCAGAGTACAGACCCAGCCGTCTACGCCGAGTATGAGGCTCAGTGGTCTGCTCTGCCCACCGACGCTGAGGGCTGGATCAAGCGTGCCCGAGATGTTGCTGATGTGCTAGCAAAGGACGCTGTCGTCCGTGAGCATTCCAACAAGTCTCCCAAAGCCGAAGTTGCCCTTCTCAAGCATTCTGGTCTGCTCAAGATCCTTGGTCCGGCCAAGTATGGCGGTGGTGAACAGCCATGGAGTGTTGGCTTCAGGGCCGTCCGGGAGGTTGCCAAGAAAGACGGGTAAGTCTATTTCTGGTCCCTTTTGAATTTGTTCTTATACTGATACAAGCACAGCTCGATTGGTATGCTTCTGGGCTACCATCTCGTGTGGGCGTCTGCCGCCAACGTCGTCGGCAGCCCCGAGCAAGCTGACAGAGCGCAGAAGCTCATCATCACCAACAACTATTTTGTCGGGGGAGCCGTCAACCCCCGTGACAGCGATCTCAAGATCACCTCTAAAGGTGACAAGATTGTCTTTAACGGCTTCAAGAATTTCAGCACCGGAGGCGTCATCTCGGATCTGACCGTGCTGGAGGGTGTCTACGGAGAAAAAGAGGAACACATCTTTGCTGTCGTGCCTACTCAACAGACCGGTGTCCAGTTCAAGCACAACTGGGATAACATCGGCGTACGGCTGACAGAGTCTGGAAGTGTGAACATTGAGAATGTGTCGGCTCCTTGGAGTGATGCTTTGGGATGGGATGCTGAGACTAAGAAGCCTGATCCCAATATTCTGGCTATTCCTTTTGCCAGTTTGCTTCTTCCTACGTGAGCATCTATCTGAGAAAGACGAGAACATTTACTGACTCTTGAGACAGTGTGCAGCTCAACTTTGCAAACCTGTACCTGGGCATCGCCGCTGGCGCCCTCGAGTACGCATCTCAGTACACCCTCAAGAACACCCGAGCCTGGCCTTATGGCGGCGACGTACGTGCTACAACTTGATCAGGCCAAACACCCTCTAACAAACCCTTAGAATAAGGAAAAGGCCACCGACGAATTCTACATCCTCTCTACCTACGGCAACTTCTTCGCCCACATCCGCGCCGCCGAAGCTCTAGCCGAAAAAGTCATCGCCCAAGCCGACGACCTCTACACCAAGTACTCCAACAACCGCTCACAAGTCACAGCGCAGCAGCGCGGTGAATTCGCCGAATGGGTCGCCAGCCTCAAGGTCGTCACCACCGACACGGGCCTTAAAGTCACGGCGGGCGTCTTTGAGGTTACGGGCTCGAGGGCCACGGCGTCAAAGGCGGGGTTGGATCGGTTCTGGAGGGATCTTAGGACGCATACGCTTCATGATCCTGTGGCTTATAAGAATAGGGAGCTTGGGAGGTATCATTTGCTTGGTGAGCTGCCTGAGCCTACGTGGTATACTTAGATAGATGCATTGTGGTTACATGCACTAGACACTTGCTGTAGGGAATGGAAACCGTGTTTTTACCCAAGGTCCAATCTATATGCTTCCAAGGGCACCCCCTGCCTGTATACCCCGATGTACTCCTGATATCTCCCTTGTATTGTTCCCCGAGACCAATCCCAGTAGTCATGATACATGATCGACATAAATTGCCCATAGGGCATCTTGGCCGTCCAGCAGCACCTTGCCCCTCTAGACAACCTATCATTGAACGCAACACTGCTCTGGAGGTTGTCCGGCATCATTTGCTGCTTCACCGTCCTTAATCAGAGCCAACTCCTGCTCCTCTGACTGTATCCTAGGTGCCAGTTTCTCACGGAGCTCTGCAAACTTGCTCCTCCACCAGTGTCCCATGGTCAGCCACTTGGTCACGGTCCAGTCTTCTTGGTACTCAGACAGCAGCGTCTCCAGCTGTCCTTTCATGACGGGTTCATCTGTCGCTGCCCACGCGATTGAAAGAGTTAATGGTACGTGGCTTGCCCCTAGGGGCCTGTACTGGCTGATGTGTTGGGCCATGGTGATGACCTCGCTGCAGAACAGGGCTCCTTCTGAAACCAAGGAGAGGCTGTATGGGTCGAATGACTGCATCAGTTGGCCGATGATAATAATAATCGACAGTAATACCGAGTACGCCGAGTAGTAAGACCGCGAAAGCCGCAGCTGCATGAGCGTAGGCGAAGAGCCAGGAGGCAAGCTAACATACTTGACAATATGCGCCATCTTCTCCATGTCGAGACGCAGCCGGTGATAGGCGCATGTTATGTCCATGCGGTGCAGCTCCGGCTTGTTGATAAAGTCTGGGATCCTGCCCAGGTTGCGCATGCTGAGGCTGGGTATGCCTCCCGAGTTTTCTCTGACTTTTCGTGCTTGGGTGCCTTCTGCGGTGCTGGTCGGGGGGTTGTTTCTTCGGAAGTTGTCGAGCATGTCCCAGAACCACTGGTCTAGTTTTACTTTGGGGTTTGTGATGCTTTCTACGACCTGTTTGATCTGTTAGTTAGAAGACCTGGTTGAGGACTGGGGAAGCATACCACTGGCACACAAAAGGTGAGGATCATCTCTGTTTCGAAACCAGCCTGCCAGTTCTCCTGGGCCGCCGCCCTAAGTAGATAGGCCAAGCCTTCGCCATGGCTCGTGTGCTGATCATCTTCCCTGCCGAGCCAGCCCTGAGACGCGTTAGACCGGGGGACGATAGGGCTGAAGGGGATACCCACCTGGCAGATCATGATGAGGTAGACGGCACACATGGTCTCTGGCGTCCGGGCCTTGCGGGGGTCGCTCAGACATACCCGCAGGGACTTGAGGGCGCGCACATACTTTGTGAGGGCGTCGACAGACTGATGGCCCTGTGGTCTGTGGAGGGTGGAAAACGTGGTGGCTAGGGCATCCGCCGACGTATCCAGGGCCTCGTTTCGACCCAGACGCGCGGGAATGTGACGCAGAAAGTCGCCGTAGCAGGTGATGTCGTACCGCAGGTCAGTAATCTCCAAGCGGGATATCAAGGTGTTTGTGATGGTGTTTGTAGGGCTGCTGGGCATCCGCACCAAGGCCCGGAAGCCAGGCGGTGACGCCGACGACGACGACGACGAGCCATGGGTGCTGCTGCTGCTGCTCGACGTGTCCTCGTCCGTGTCGACGATCTGAGGACTGGCGCTGTCTGACCCGAGATCCAGCGTCTGCACCTTGAACTTGTAGCGCTGCTTGCCAGAGCCTATGCAGGCGATCTTGAGCCTTGCGCATCTCGAGCATGCGGGTTTCGCCTGGTCGCACTATAGATCGTCAGGTTAGAAACAATCAATTTCGTCATGAAAGACTCTCTTTTTGGCTGACAAACCTTTTTCTTTTGCTTCCTGCAGGCATCGCAGCCCTTGCCAGACGGAACTCCCGGCATGGTTGGGAGAGGGGGAGCGCTGTATATTACCCAAAGGAGAAGCAAGCACACGATCTGCTGTGGATGCTGTCAGAGGACAGGCAGGTACTGTATTTTATGTATGAAAGAAGATGTCGACGTGAAGGATATGGCGCTTTTTGGGGTGACTTTTGAAGCCCCGCTCCCGTCACGTCGTGAGAGGCTATCCGCGACAAGGGTTGTCCAACCAAGCTTCTCGCTGAGGCTTGGCAGAGGTGGCAGTATGGATGGATGGATCTGGGGGGGAGAAGATGTGATTGGATAGCGCCCGGTTGCTCCGAGTTGGGAATAGCTTGGGAGGGAGAGAGAGAGAAAAGGCCCGGCACTTTTGAATGTTGCTGACTCCTTTGTGAAGAAAGGGATTTTGTTTCGTTGGCTTTGCTCGATGGGATTTTAATTAAGCCATGCTGACATGTACTGTAGCGAATCAACTGCCGGTTCTTGTCTCTCCCACGAGTGAGTGTCGAGCTGCCTGTTACAGTTTGGTATTGCATGCCCTGGTTCATCCCGCCCATTCTTTTTTAAAGTGCCGTTGATCGTCACGTAATCGCCACATGAGACAGTGCCAGGACTCAGCCTTGTACCCATCCACATTGAACAAGGCGGGTCGGGTCGCCACCAACAGGGCTGTGCCGGCGCGGCGTTTGGTGCGAATCTGGGATGATCACCGTCGGGGTCAGCCTTATCGTTTTGGATCTGCCACGAATAGCATCTTGTAGACTGGGGCTTGTAAAGAGTATATAATTATCTCCAAGTCTCGGTCTGTCTCGTATTGCGTTTAGTTTAAGTCGTATCAATCAACAGTCTCGACAACAGTCAACCAACCATTCACTCACACTTTTCACAATCATGAAAGATCTCCTGAACAAGTTCCTCTACGGCTCTTCCCTTCCTCAGGATGCAGACGATGGATCTCGTATACTCTCAATCCAAACATCTCCAGAGGATAGCAAGCTCTTCTTCATCATCCCCGAGGGCGCACCCAAAGAAGCACCTCCCCTATACACAATCTCAAAGCGCGACGACAAGCCCAACTTTGTCGCCTGCCGAGGCCCTCCATCCCCCGAAAACATCATCGGCACGGCAACCATGCACTTCACAACCACAACCATCGACCTCTCCGTCTTCAACCAGCAGATGGTGGTCAAGAACAGCCTCTCGGGGAACTGGTCCTTTGAAACCCCGCACATGGGAAAGTTCAAGTGGAAGGTGAACCAGATGACGGGCAGCTCATTTGAGCTCTACGACCGGACGGAGCGGAAGCTGGCCAAGTACGGCGGCGCGGGCATCACGCGGCCGACGGAGAAGCAGGTTTCGGTGTTTGTGCCGTGCGATGACTTTTTCACTGTTACTATTGTGCTGTCGATAATGGCGTGCAAGGAGCTAGATAAGATTAATGAGAAGGTGGCGGGGAAGCTCATCAAGGGGCTTGCGGGGATGTGAGGGTGGTTTCATTGTGGGAGCGCAGGCGCAAGGAGTTGAAGGGTTCTTTTGATCACGTCAGATTATGGAGGTTACATATGCACATTGAATGGCGATCTACTGTTGTGTAAAGAGTTGCGGTCAAGTTGTTGGGGGGATGATTCAGAAGTAAAACAGCGACGTGAATATCACGGCCAAGACAGATATCACAGTCAGTGACGAACAAGACAGAAAGACATCACAGATAGAGAAGATGGGCACTGATTTTTAATCATCCATTGTTTATTTCTCAACTAAATCACTTTTCATCTCTCAGTTTTTCCCCGGAATCAAATCCAGACGCCATCTCGAGACCCGAAACAAGGTCTCAGACAACGAGCTCACATGTCCATGGCAATCCTGCCGTCGATGCACTTTGTGCCCTTGGGGACGGCCTGAGGCAGGGCCCAGCCTTGGTTGCAGATGCCGAAGACGGTCGGCTCCAGGCACACGAGCTGTCCAGAGACGGGGCAGGGCAACATGTCGGCGGCCCACCAGGGACGGTCGCTCTCGGAGGGGGGGTTGGCACTGCAGGTGCAAGAGGGCGAGGCGCCGGCGGATGGGGCACTGGCAGCTGGTTGACTAGCCGAAGGAGCTGATTCACCGGCTGAAGGAGCGCTGGGAGCTGGCTCACCAGCAGAGGGTGCATTCGTAGGAGTGCCGGCTGCGGTGGTCGCGAGAGTGGAATCAGCAGGAGCAGTGATACAGCCATCATCAGCGCCCTCACTAGGCTTCTCGGCCACGGGGGCACTGGGTTGAGCAGGTGCTTGACTTGGCTGCTCAGACGAAGGAGCACTGGGCTCAGCCGCGACTGACGATGCAGGCTTCGAAGGGGTCTCGGGTTTGGCTGGTGCAGCGTCTCCGCCAGCGGGTTCCTTGAAGCTGGGCTCGACAGCCGCGGGGCATTGTCCAGCGCCTTCGGGACTCGCAGGCTCAAGGACCTTGCCAAAGTCGCCGGGGTCGGGGAAGCCGATGACGTTGCCGCTTGGGCCTGTGGTGCATTGCCCTGGGATGTTGGCGACGAAGATGGGAGGTAGAGTGTCGGCGAATGAGCTGTCGTCCTTTCCTCCTACAACCTCGATCGGAGCGCAGACCATGTACATCTCGCGGTTTCCAATCTTGTTGAACCAAGTCCAGGCAAAGACGGCCGGGCCGTTCTGCATGTCCTTGGGGATGGGGATGTCGAACTCGCGGATACACTCCTTGCCCGTGTCGTTTCCGCACTCGGGACCATGTTCTCGACCGTGGGGATCCTTGGCCGTGGTGGGGATGTTGCCCTGGGCCTCGGCCGGACACCCTCCGACGATGGTGTAGACGTTGCGCCAGTCCTTGATGTCCTTGGAAGGATCCTTGCCGTGCGAGATGCTGAACTGGCAGGACCCGCCGCCGTGGACGGCGCTGCCCCAGAGCTTGACCTTCTGGGATGTCCCGGCCGTGACCTTTGTGACCTGCTCGGCGTGCTGGGTGCGGCCTTGGCAGGGGAAGGGGAGGTCGGCGCTCAGAGGCCAGGTCTGGTAGAGGGGTTCGGTGTCGAGGTTGAAGGGGTGAGGCTCGATCATGATGACGTGGGCGCAGGTGCTGGAGATGGCGAGGGCGGAGAGGGTGACGAGGGAAGCGAGGGAACGCATGGTTGCTGTGTTTTGAGAGTGATGTGGTTGAGTGGTGAGTGTGTGTTGTCTTGTAGAGTTGATGCAGGTGGTTGTTGGTGTTGATGTGATGGATGATGTCGAGATAAACTGATGGAGAAGGACATGATTAAATATCCTTCTTGCCTTTCTCTATTGAGGATAAGTGAAGTGATGTCTGCATGTTCCTTGATAAACTTCCATTTCTGGTCATTGTTGTGAACAATGGCATTATCGATGCCTTGGGGCGGGCGCTCAAAGGAGTGTGCATTCACCACCATTCATGTTCTATTCACACTTCCTTTTTAGGTCGCGATTCATTGATCATTCACTTACCTCCGAAAAGGGCTAAAAAAGAACAGGCAGTCGTCATCGAGGTTGGTAAATGCAGTGTTCGGCCACTCGCTTTGCTGTTGACGATGCGACCGTGGTACAATAAAGGCGATGGGCTCAATACGGTCGCAGGTGATAATGTCACTGGCAAGGCTTTCACTGTTAATTAGCTGTAAAAGAATTTAGCAAAAGCCATATGGCAAAACAAAAAAGCAGTTTTAATTCCCCAACTCCTGGTCAACCCTCATCTGGTGATACAGTACCTATCTAATGCAACAACAATAACAACAACGCAGCAAAAGTCGCGGATGGTCTAGCCATCTTAAATCCGTCCAAGCGACAAGAACGTGACGTGAAAAAAACGATACCGAGAAAAGAAACCGATTAAATGGAAGGCGGAAGAACAGTGCATGACGAAAATACGGTCGCGATAGAAGAAAGCTGGCGACGCGATGAAGAAAAGAAGGCGCGACGGGGGAAAGAAGACGACGACGAAGAGACCACCGTAGAAGAAATGAACTCGGTCGCGATGGAATAAAGAGATAAGATAGAAGAAAAGCTGACGATAGAAGACAAGATGAAGAGAAGAAGACGATAGAAGAAGAGACGACCGTAGAAGAAAGCGAATAGCAGGCAACGCATTGACCGAGTGTGATGGAAGCAATCGGGACGAGTCGATAGTTGATAGAAATGATCAGAAGGTCAAGCCTCGGTTCTGAGTCGAGCTGGTCGAGCTGGTTGTTCAATTGATCCGATCGAGGGAGTCTAGCGACTTGCGTGCGTCGGTCGTCGAGGTTCGTTGATATGATGCCGTGCCGTGCCGTCGGGTCCCAGGAGCTTGCCTTTCGGTGACCATGGCCTATGCTGAATAGCGATAGATCTATCATGGTTGAGGCTCTCGAGGGGGGACATGACCAAGTTCATCCCGAGGGGTAGGGACTACGGTATCATCCACTCCGAGGGTCCACGAGTAGGTATCCTCATCTCGAGGCGGAGGGGTCTTGGTCCGGTTCCGTCCACACCCATTGAAAGGAATAGAAGAGTATCCCGACACCATGCTTGCAGTCCGAAGCTTGGTAATTCCCTTTCGCTGCAGGTCCATGATGTCGTGAACGACACCCTCCCAGCTGGGCTCCTCGTCATCAAGAGCACAGTAGGCAATTCGGAAGTGCTCCAAGGTATCGCCATGACGCTCGAGGAAATCTGATATCTCCTCTCTCAACACCAGGCCGCAGACGAACTCCGCTCGTCGTAGGTGACGGTATATAAATGTATCCGGGATAGCCTCAATGACACCCATGTTGTGAAACTCTAGCATCAGATCTTGCAGGCGAGGCATGTTTACCATAGCACAAGCGACCGAGCCTTGTTGTAAGATTTCTTCACCAGTCCGGTGATCTCTCCCGTTCGATAGAACGAGGTGAAACTTTGTCATGAACGCTGATGATAACCCCCGGCTGAGTCTAGACGAGAGTGGGGGTGACATAAAGTCAAATATTCGTATCGAAAGTCCTGGTTGTTCGGTCGCCAGGGTGGTATCGAGTGACGCATCGATGCGAAACTCCTTGATGCGAGGTCCTATTTCTCTGTGGGAGAGGACTTCGAGGGCCACGTGCAGGCCTCTTGCTTCGCGGCGCAACATCCTGCAACTGACTGCTACTGGGCCTCCGCCCCAGCCTAGGTAAGGGATAACGGTGTTCTGTGCGGGAGCGGCGGTCTGTATCGTCGAGTTAATAACCATGCGCTGTGGGTTGGGTAGTCTCGTGACTTACAACTCCTTGGGGTGCAGCTTGCCCGGCAGCGTTGTCGGCGTTGTCGGCGTCGTCAGCGTGGCTATCGGGTCCATCATCTGAATGAACGGTATCATCTTCATTCTATACCTTTAAGTCAGTAATCGTGCATCGCCCAGTGAATCATCTCGTGGCTTACCTCTTCAGGCTGGGCCTCGTCGTCGAGATGGACACCATCGTCTTCATTCTCGTCAACCTGTATCCTCGAGTCAGTCATCCATCGCAAGTCACAGTCCAGACGAAGCTGCAACTTACCAGCTCCTCAATCCGAGTCTGTTCAGCGGCGTCCTCGTTGGGGTAGTACCACTGGGGCGGTCCGTTGATGTGGATATGCTCCCGCATACCATCGTCGAGCCAGTCTTCGCTCAGCATCACCTCGGGAGGAATCATCAAGTCTGACAAACCAGACCACCAATCGCAACGTGGTGGGAAGGGCAGTCGCTCCCTGCGATGGCTGCCCGTGCGACGCCAAAGCTTGACCACAGGACTCGACGAGTCTTTGCTTTGCGCCCCGGTGAGGGGCGCCTCGTCCGCTGTCCGATTGGTAATAACCAGACTTCTGAGTGAAGTCATTCCCGGAAGGGCTTCTCTTAAAGCCTTGATGTCATTGTGTTCGATACGGTTCAACTCATGGTTGTTGTATATGTCTTGCACAAAAGTAAAAGACTCGCGATCGGCTCCAGGTGTCCATACCCGACCTTCAGTGTCGAATACATGTTGGTGATTGACGGGAAAATAAGGACGTGTCCGATCCGTCCATAGATGCTCTTGGAGGCTGAAGGCTCTAAATGCAGTAGCATCTGTGAGTACCTGCGACACGGTGGTATCATCAATAATCAACTCAGTCACCCCCCCAAGGAGGAGGGGGTTTCCGGCGATGACCCGGAAAGCGTCGAGATCTATGTCATGACACGACAAATACAATGTTGGGTAGAGATATTGAGAGGCAACACGACAAAGACTTCGGGACGTTAGTCGGACAGCCCCGACGTCCTTCCCGGGGAGGAGAGCCACAAGGGCACTGACGATCTCGTCTGGAATGTCGAGCAGGGCAGGCATGATGCCTTTGTAATGTGTATGTGTGTCTCGTAATCTGTAGCCGTCGTCAAAAAGATGGGTCGATTATCGATTCCTTTGCCTTCAAAGAAAGATGGGCTGGTGATGAAGGAAGAAGAAAAGAGTCCAAAGTGAGAGCGGGCGCTGCTTGAAATATGTGCAAGTGTGGGGGACGCGTTTGTGGGCAGCGACTGAAGCGGGTATTGTCACTGGCAGCCGATTGTTGTTGTTTTTTTGACACTGTAAACGCCCGAAATGACTTTTTTTATTTTCCATAAACGGAAGTGTCTATTGTCAGAATGAGCGTTTGCAATGGCCATGTTCAAACGGGCGTCCCTGCACGCGAAACAGCCTCAGACCACACTCACCTGTGACCTCGTACCCAACAATGGACTGAGCCGATAGACGGGATCATGTAGAAGTGGTGAGTTTCGAGGCAAGAACTATCTATAGTCGAACAGTGCAAAAAAGGCAAGTAGGAAGGCAGGTCAACTCACCTCAGTTCACCTTGCATCCACACGCCAAACACAGGCTGTTCGCAATACACCAACAACTTTTATTAAGACGCCGCGTTGGGCAAGTAGGTAAACAACACGAGACTGAGCCTATGTGCCCTCTTCTCCGTACATGTATGTATAGGTAATATGGTTCAAGAAAATGTCACCTCCAGAGCTACCATTCTAGCCTCGGTCCATCCCCTCCAAGGGGCATCCTCCAAGGGTATTTCCATGCAGCGCTCTCGGGGGGTATACGTTGATCAACGAGTGAAGTGTCAGGGAGGGTATGGCTTAGCCGGCGTAGCCCCAGCGAGGAGCGTTGACGATGATGCCGCAGATGCAGCCAGAGATGATGCCGGCGACGGGGAGGGTGATGATCCAGCCCATGTAGATCCAGGCCACCATGCGCCAGTTGATGGAGCGCCAGGTACCAGAGCAGAGACCGACACCGACGGTAGCACCAGTGATGCACTGCGTGGTGGAAACGGGGAGCTCTGTTGGGTGGTTAGCTGTCGTCCATTCGATACAGAATAGGGTACTTACTAAGTCGGGTGGCCAGGATAATAGTAACAGCCGCTCCAAGCTCCATAGAGAATCCTCGAGCGGGAGAGTGCAGAGTCAGACGGTTACCCAGGTTGCGCATAATGTTGTAACCATAAGTCCAGATACCCAGGGCAATGGCGGCACCACCGAAGCACCTATTGATCGTGTTAGTTTCCGAAACAAGCAAAATTGACTTAAGCAACTTACAGAATCCAGACGGGCACGTCAGACTTGGTGTCCTTGATAACACCAGTCTGCCAGACCTGGTAGATGGTGGCATAAGGACCAATGGCGTTGGCGACATCGTTGGCACCGTGGGTAAACGAGGCGGTACAGGCAGTCATGACCTGCATAAACGTGTAGAGGTACTCGGCGCGGTTGTCGTAGTGAGGAACGTTGGCGTGGATCTCGTCGAGGTCGCCAGTGAGGATGCTCTTCTTCTTTTGCATCTGGATAATGTCCTGGTCGATGCCCTGGAGGAAGACGAACTTGAGGTACCAGAAGAGCATGGCGCCGCTGTACCAAGGGGCCTCGGGCTTGGGACCGATGATGCTGCGCTTCTGCTTGACCTCGACGGGCTCGGCCGTAGTGTCGGGGGTATCCTCGGACACCTTCTTGCCCTCGTTGCTGGTCTGCTCCTGGGCGCGCACAAACTCGTCGCTACCCTCGCGACCGGCACGTCGGAGATCCTCGAGCTCCTCGCGGGTAAGGTGGCCCTCGTAGAAATCCCGGATGCCTCCGAGGGAACCCTCGGGCTGGGCAGGGGGTGCAGGACGCCTGAGCAGGAGGGGACCCATGGGGATATGCCACCAGCGGAGCTGCCAATCATCGACGATGACGATGCGGTAGAGCCAGGGCACGAGGAAGGTCGCGACGACGAGAGCCCAGGCGGCACCGACACCGACAATCAGACCAGCAGTCTCGGCATCGGTGAATTCGACCTTGATAGAACCACCCTTCCAGACGATGAGCATGGTCAGGAGGGAAGCGGTGATGCCAAAGTAGATGGGGGTGAGGATGAGGCCCTTCCAGACGGGCTTGCTTCGAAGCATGACACCATACTTTGTGATCATGAAGATAATGGCACCAAAGCAACCGGCCAGGCCAGGGGCGATGATCCAGGCGAGAAACACGGACACGACACCGGAGCTGATGCCCTTGTCAAAGTCGGCCCAGTGAATGCCGTCGGCGCCGACGAGAGCGATACCCATGCCAATAACACCACCCATGATGGAGTGGGTGGTCGAGACGGGGAGACCGATACGCGTGCAAAAGGTGAGGTACAGAGAGGAGGCGACGATGGCGCACATCATGCCAAGCATGAGGAGGGCGGGATCATCCTCGAACTGGTCAATATCGACGACCTTTGTTCGGATAGTGTCAGCGACTCGGGCGCCGACACCGACGGATCCTGCGAATTCGAGGATGGATCCTAGGGTCATGGCCTGGAAGTAGGTGATGGATCGGGAGGAGACCGACGTGGCCCACGAGTTGGCGACATCGTTGGCACCTAGAGACTGTGTTAGCTATGAGGGACGAAGGGACTAGAAGCTTGATGGAAGCTCGGAAGTGCACGTACCAATGTTCCACGCGTCGAGGAACGAAAAGATGGTGCCTATGGCAAAGATGTAGTCGAACTGGTGAAGCACCATGGCGACGGGTAGCCGGAATCACTCGGTCTTTGCGGTCCCAGCAATTAAGAAGACAGAGAAAAACCTCGGTGTCGAGAGGCTTCCAGAAGAGAAGGGCTGTGAAGAGAAGAGATGGTCGATGGCTGCTTGCTGGAATTCCTTTCCGAGTGACGGAGCAGGTCCTTATATCGACGGGGGGGACGACAGGAGAGACCTCATGGGGTGCAAGCGCACAGTCTTGGCAAACAAGCTTATTATTATGCTTCTGGGGCCACTCGTGGGCAGCATGGCTCCTGTTGGTCGAGTGGTGGGTGAGCCTAGTCGTCGAGCTTCGGTGAGCTCATTCGGACGGACATGCCAGGCTGAGATGCATCTCCAGCCTTGGCGGGTCTTTGAAGGGCAACGACGGGCTCTCAGCCTTGGCACGCGACAGGGGACATTCTCGTGCTCGTGTCCTGGATGCCCGTTGGATGGTGGTGGGAGGAGGAGAGTCCACTCTCAACATGCCCATCCAAGAAGGAGATTCTGCCTTTCTCACAGAGCCGACGCAGGCTGGCTTCATAGACACCCCGCAAATCACCAACGGGCGTTGGACAAGAGACGTGGGATCGATGACAGGCCATAGAGTGAGTACCTTGAAGCACACGACTGTCTGTCATGGCAGACTGGCTGCGCCCTGCTGCATCCGCGGCATGCTTCCAAGACGGGTGATGCGACAAGGGGAGGTGCGGGATATGGCTTTTCTGATGTGACTCGGCTTGCAGAAGCCAAGACTGGACAAAAGAATGAAAGACCAAGAAAACGGAACCCGAGTCTTTCTTCCCGTGAGGAGAGTATGCACCAGACGCAGGGTCCTCCTTTACCCTAGCTTAATTGTCCGCGCGGCGATAGCGTCTACGAAACGAACGACGCACTGACGGATGGCATCAGACATGGAGAACGTTCAACCGTAAAAATTGGAGCACCATCGGGGTCCTGACCTGAAGGCGTGGGAGACGAGTGTCAGAGCCCAGAGGGGGGGTCGACAGATGTGGGCGAGTTCTTTTGGCGCAGGGCATCCCAAGGTCGAAGCCCAGAGCAAATCGATCCTTCAATTCCAGGGGGGGAAACTCACAGGGATTGTCACCTCCCTCTGGGGCCGTTCACGGACCAGAGATTAACCCACGTGCATGGAGTTATCGTCGTCGAGGAAGATCGGGGAGAGGCTCTGCGATGTGGGCCAATGAGATCTGGAATCACTCCACGTGTACGGGGCGGTTCGCTCTGAACCCATAACTCTAGATTGCCAAGCCTGGAGATCGAGCAGGGGGTGTTTGGGGTTCTGTGAACCTTGCTTTTCATGTGTTACCACTTTTTTGCTGTGGGAGTAGTTACTCCGTATGGAGGCAAGCAGGTATTGACGCGGGGTGATGTAGGTGTAATTGGGGCTTCCGGAAGAGGTGGTTGATGAAAAGGACTTGCTATGTAGAAGCGAACAAACTTGACTCTTCTTTGTCGAGTAAGAGCTGTTCTTCCCTCCCATAGTCAATATCCATATCCAGAACACGCTCGCTTACCAACGTTCCTCGGAGGAAATCCCACTTTGTCTCCCCCCTCCATCCAACACGCCAAGAGCCCGGCGCCCCTCCCCCTTCGTCGCAACGTCCCGAGACCTTGCAAACCCTCAAAAGCACCCGGCAGACACACACACTCGACCACCACAAGCTCTCCCCGACGACACGTTGACTCTCTGGTTCGCCATCTTGCCGCGCCAAGGCTTATCATGCCAAGCTCGCCCAGAGGGGCACGTAAACTGCTGTAATGGGGGACACCGAAGGGAAAAGGGCCCTGTTCTTTTTCTCGTCGGCTCATCTTGCATGTGCTTGCTTGGCCGCCGCGCAGCAAGCTTCCTCGTCCGTCTGTCTGTCTGTCGGATTACCCATCTTCTTGGCTCTTTTGATTCTAGAAAGAAAAAGGACCCCCGTCTTAGGTAGGTAGGTAAGTATTGGCTTAGCCACGGTCGTCATCGCCGAGATGGAGATTGCGCGGACTTCTCGAATTGGCTCTCATCCGCGTGAGATATCAAGAAGACGCGGTTATCCCAAGCCTGAAGTCTTTTTCAAGCCCAGAGATGATCGCCCATCTTTTGCCCAGGCATCTGGACCATCAAGATAGCGCTCTCTCCCGTCACTGTCGATCCCACGCCCCAGTGGCGTCTTCACAACGACAACGTGATGATTATCTTAAGCTTCATAACCCGTCCTGCCGTCCTCTCACTGCAGATGCCAAGCCAAGCCTCAGATAACCCTACGCCGTCGCCCACGCCAAGTTTGTGACCGAGGCCTCTCTTGGCGATGCGCACACTTCAGGTCAGTCCCAGCGGAGAGGTCCAATAACGCGGCGGACGGCGTCTTCTGCCAAGATGCCGGCTTCACCTCGTTGTATACCGAGATCTCGACGGGCAGCGGCATGGGGGCGTGGCTTGCTAAGGGGGGGCGTCTGGGGCATCCTAGTTTTGCATGTCCATGGGGGGCCCACGAACCATTGAGAGGGAAGCTGATTTTTTTCTTCTCAGGCCTTGACAGCTTGTGTTTTCCGAAAGGAGAAGTTGTCGTGCGGCATATGTCGTCCAACGCGCTCGCCTTGATCCAGAGAACACTCGGGACGCTACGGCGTCTTAGCGACAATCTTGTCCTCTTATCGTTTAAGCTTAATTCGATTTGACTTTTTCTTGCATCAGGTGGTGTCTCTAGCTCGAGTACCCAACGAGATCTGCTTGACTTGCTAAATGCTGTACTCACCCAAGTCCGGATTTTGCCTCTACCGGAGACAATCACTTCTTGGCCTCACAAGTCAGATTTCGCCTTGACCGGGATAATCACGTCTTGGCCTCTGCAAATCAATATTGACAGATCGGCCTCTCCGGGCGGTTGTGGTCCATTCGAGGGACCCATGTGAAAGAGCTGCTTTACTCGCCTTCCGTTTTGGACAAGGTCCTTGTCGTCGGCGATGAGCCGATTGCTCAGCTCATTGGGTCCTCGCTCATTTTGGGGAGATCCCGGTAGAATGGTCTAGTTGGCTTGGCTGTTGGTGAGCGCTTGTGGATCGTTCGGTCAGCTCGTTTGCCTCCATCGCCAGGGAGGAGTTGATTCTTGCGCAACTCTTGCTTTCCTTGATCTTTTCATTGCTACATTTCGCTGTGAAGCAATTTTGGTCTCTTTGAATGCCTGAAAGCAACATATAATAACCGTGGAGGCGGGATTGTGAAAATCACAGGCACATTGGACTTGGACTTGATTCAAAGCATGCGTCAAGCGTCCAAGTATTGACAGCCGCCTATGTTAGCACCTGGCTGTCGAGCTCACTGTGTGAACTCTTGTGTCTCTTTTCCTCGTCTCTCATGTCAGTTCTCTAATTCGCAGTCGCCGTGAGCTATGTAGAAGAGAAACATCCGAGATGGGTCCAGGGCTTTATAGAGTGGCGACAGAAGTGCCACCTGAGGATAGGTATGTCAAAGCAGTCTAACCTACAGTACAGAAGCAAGTAAGAGGTTCTCTAAGGGTAAGGGAAAGAGATCCAAGACATAGGTAGATAAGTTTAAATAAAGCCTCTATTAAGTATTTATCTAACCCTTATGATATCATATAGTATATAAGTAGCTAAGTTAGTATATTGCATATCCACTCCCTTACTATTTAAAGACTTATAAGTTACTCTTTAGTTTAGGAAGCTATATAGATTTTAGAGAAACAGCTTCAAATAGCATCCAGTCCCAGTACATGAGAACTGAACCATGATGCTACTCCTTAATAGACCAACTCGGAGCAGTCTAAAGTGTGCACAGTAATCAATAATCACCCCAATACTACAAAAAAACCTCTTCTTCTTCAATGCCTCCCACGCACGCCTCTCGACCCTTCCCACCCCCTTCCGATAGGCAACCTCATCCTCCCACTCAACCCAGAGAACGATATAGACGCTCTACGTCTCTTTTTCCATAGGTCGAGGATCTGTAAAGTGAAACCCTCGAGATATTCTATAACATCGATAGGGATATGTGGTGATCCAGCCTTCTATATGCGGTCGGAATTATCGCCCGAATCGACGTAAAGATCCCTGACTTCCGCTCCGTACTTATTCCTAATCACGGCTAAGGTTATGAGTTCTATGCCCAACAGTTGAGTCTGAACCGGTTTCGTATTACCTTCTGATCACTGAATCCTATCATATGGGAGGACCTTAACTACCTAGGAACGTGCCTAGTACGTTCTGACATAGAGATATCGACTAAGGTGGTCTGTCTTGTCCCCTGGATTACCTACTGCACGGAGTGCCAGAACTTTGTCCCAGGGCAGGACTCGTGCTCGTAGTAATATGGCGTCTGCAGTTCCCGGAAGGACTCATTCATAACGCCAAATGTGCTCGAAATAGCAGCCATTACGTCTTCCTCAAACGTGGGTGATCGTTCGTTGCAGAGGCTGATCAAGTTGCAGGGGAGGGACAAGTTTGGAGCCCTGAAGGTGGGCTTAATTGAATTGAATATCTCAAATTTGTCTTTGAGAGCCGTAAAGGTACGGCCCCTTGATGCATCAGGCGGCTCATTGACATCTTTGCAGTAGGTGCAACACCGGCATGTCCACCAGATCGTGTTGCCAAAGAAGGCGAGTTTTCTCCGCGAGAATGTGCTCTCTTGCAGAGCCTAGCCACGAGTCATCCAAGGAGCTGAAGAGGTGATCGGCTGTGCTCTCTTCGTGAAGTGCGTCTCTAGGGTGAGCTAGACGATCAGTCTAGAATGTGGTAGGCCATGTAGACCAGCTTCTACATCTTCTCCATCGACTAATCGTAGCGCTCTCGTGGATGGCTGACATTTGGTTGATCTGCTGATGGGCAGAAACCTCATCATCCTGGACGATGCAGAGAGAACCGATTCATAGGTAGCACTCCTCCAACAGGGGCACGAGTTTGATGGAGTCTCTGATGGTGGAGGCTCTCACAGTTTCGGCTGCCTCGAGGAGCGCCTTGCAGGACTTTCACTCGAGGGCTTCATTCTGACTTGAGCTGATCGGTTCGGGATATTTTGACATGGTTGGCTGACTCCTTGCGACGATGTTGAGTTTATGGTGCTTCGGGGGGTTGAGGTATTAATGAAGCTGGCGACGGCGGCTTAGAGTTGGTTTCATCATGTGCAGACTCATACTGCCCTGAGCAGTTTATAAGTAGGGGATTATTAAATTTCGATGAATATATAGCTCATAAACCAAATAAGAACACCCAGTTCGTACTATAGACAATCAGAAACGACCTGAAATTAGCCATGACATTCCCAATTCCACCAGGAGCCCCATTAAGCAGTGTTAGCATTTGAGGTCTGCTCAGTAACTCTGGGTTCTAACCGCACCCAGAGCTCAGACTGCGAAAAGATGCCACAGTTGAAGACCTTCCACGGTTTCGTAGGATCGCAGATGGAAAAGTCAAACCGGCGGATAAGCTTTCATCTCAAAAGTCAGCAATCAACATCTCGAAAACCCAACGATGGAGCATGACTCACCTCGACGTAGATCTTGTTCAGCTCCATGAGAGCCACTGGCCGACCTAGACACTGCCATCGTCCGTAGCTAAAGATGAGATCGAGTGCGCTCTCCATCTCCTTGATCTTGGCAGGCGAGCTCTCGATCCAGCGCTCGGGGCGGAACTCGCCGGCGTCGGCTCCCCAGATGTCCTCGCGCCGGAAGATGCCCCAGGCACAGTATCCGACGCTTGTTCCGCCGGGGATGAATTGGCCCTTCCAGGTATCTCCTTGAGGGGGAACTTCCTTTGACATGAGACCGGCGACGGGTGGGAAGATGCGGAGGCCCTCTTTGATGACGGCTTGGAGGTAGGGCAGTTCGCGGCCTATCGAGTCTGGGATGATTGGCTCCGAATACGTCGTCTTGGAGATCTCGGCGCGAAGTTTGTTGTATACGCGAGGGATGGTGATTATGTGAAGCATGGTTGAGCGTATAGCCGTGGCAGTGGTATCAGATCCAGCAATGCTATGGCGGCATTGTAAGGGATTGCAATCCTCGAGGGGGGAAGGTGGGCGTAGTGACTTACATCTGGAGCAAGATCTCCGACTCTGCCTCTTTTTGGGTGAGTCCATGGGCAACGAAAGACCCGAGCATGTCCTTTTGGACCTTTTTATCAGGTCCAAATCGTTCGGCGGTGATTGCTTTGGCGATACTAAATAGAGATAGGTCAGTCTGCTGGTCTACCTGGCTAGGTACGTTGAGCACTACTACAACTCACCCCATTACTCTACCAAACCCAAGCCGATCCTTTTCAGATGGCAAGAGGCGTTTAAATATTGGAGAGCTCAGGACCTTGACCAGCCAGGGAATAACGGTAGTCACCATGACCATGGGCAGTGTCTCCTCAGTGGTCTTGATGTACTCGTACACATCCGAGTCTGTCTCCAAGAAGCCAAACGGCGAACCAAAGGCCAAGTCGGAGAGGACGTCTAGGGTGAAGAATTGGGCGCGACGGCCTAGATCGACTGGCTTCTCTTGGTCGGCGTACTTGCGCAGGAGCTGGATGAATGCCAGGATGTTCTTGTCAATCTTGGGCTCCAGGTTCTCAACTTCTCGACCGCCATACTGGAACCGTCAGCTCGTGCGCGGGGGGGAAAACTAGTTATTCTATGGGGGAACATACCCCGGCGGACATCTTGGAGCGCAGCTTAAAGTGCTCGTCCTCGTCTCTCCACGAGAGGATGTTGTTGTTGGCCGGGTCGAAGCGCATTCCATCGTACCAGTCGGAGCGGCGGTATTCGGTTCTGACGTTGAGGATGTGCTTCATGAGGTCGGGGTCGTCTGTGAGGAGGTCGTTGGGACTGACGCGAGCGATTGAACCTGGGGCGTAGATGTTAGCATTCGTTGGACGTACGATCAACTGCCAGAGCAATGCGACAAGCAACTCACCATACTTCTTGGTAACCTCCCAGAAGTCCAAGTATGCTCTCCCGCTTCCCACGGTCCTGATGAGCCACCATTTCGACAACGCAGCAAGACGAGGTCCTTTGAAGTCGCGAAGACGGTTGTACTGCCTCCATGTTGAGAGGCCCGACCAGAAGATCAAGACTCCGACCAGCAGCCCGGCGATGGCAATTGACGGGCGCACGCCATCGACAAGTCCCCGCAATCCCTGGGCCAAGCTCATCCTGGGAATCGTTTCCGCGATCTCTGGCGGTGGAGATACGGGACCGTTGATGGATTATTCCCCGGGGCGGGCTGAAGAAGCTGTGACTGCAGACAGAGAAGCCAAGGAAGAGGAGGATGCTGCCATGAACGGATTAATGAATAGTAATCCCCCTCCTCCTCCTCTTCCTGGCAGCTATGCTGGAATGTCTTAGCGTGGACTGACTGCCGTTCTGCCGTCACTTGATGGAGATCCCCTCGCCGCCATCACAAACTCGAGCGCCCCGATAGGCGGCCTGCACACGGCAGAGCATCACTAGGGGCACTCGCTAAAGGCCTCTAGAACGGTCCTGGGCCGGGGGGAGGCCCAGGCAAGACGCCCTGGCCGCCCCGGTGCGTGCCGCTCAAGCATTTCTTTAGCGTGGGCCACAGTGGAATGCTCTGCGAATGGCGCTCCAGAGCTTGGTCCGTAGGTCTGGAAGCGGTAAAGCCTCCCCTGCGAGGCCTTGTTCTGCAGGGGGCGAGACCGTCGGTAGTGTAGACATGGCCAGGGGAGAGAGCGGATGCATCAAGAAGCTCGCGATTTCTTGTCACGAGCATCTCTCTCTTCCTTGAAGAGGCATCCCCCCGACGAGACAGATCAGCCTCGGCTGCATCGAACGCGTCACTGCAACCCCTCTCCTCCCACCGCGTTCGTCGTCTCACGTCTCCAAAAGGCACGGATAAACAGACATCCATCTAACTAGTGAGCTGCTAGGAACCCTAGGGCCACGTTAACTAAGTTGGTTATTCCAGTAGTGAAGCACCCAGCCCGGCATGCAAACGGTTCGTTTATTAGCATTGCGTCGCGTGAGGGGCGACGGACGAAATCTTGACCTCTTTTGCTCTCTGCTGCATCTAACATTGACACGTCGATAGACGCTGAACCAGCCCGCGACAGAGTACCTGATTTTCGGCTCTTTTGATCTCTTCTTTGTCTGATAGCCGACCGCTCGATTTCGCCATGACGGACGGCACTACAGAGACAGAGAGGAGAGGGAGTGAAGAGGCTGATCCCAAGCCCGTCCAGCGGCGGGCTACCACCACTGAGGATGATCCCATCGAGGCCGAGGTGAGAGTGAACGCGTCGTGTTGATAAGGAAGAACGCTGAGCAGGCATTCTCAGGAAGAGCAAGATGTTGGCGATAACGATTCGGCATTGGGCGTACGTAAAGCCCCATATATCGCGACTTACCAGGGTCAGCGTTGCATTCTGTTTGTGCCTTGTCGCTGATCTCACGTGTAGGACGATGCTGCCAGCTCTACGGCTTCGATGCGATCCAGCATTCTTCAGTATCGAACCGAGAATGGACGGACATATCATTCCTTCAGGGAGTCGAGTGAGTCGCCCAGAGAATGCACGCGATGGATGAGAGAGAGAGAGAGGTGACCTGACTGACTGACCTTAGTCAATTATGTGCTTCCCAACGACTCGGTAAGAGCGACAAGGGTCAATCTCGATACGCGCGTTGGTTCATGCTGCTAATTTCTTGGCATACATCCAGTCTGAGCAAGAGCGTCTAGGTTAGTCTCGCGGTTTTGATGTCGCACTGGATGGATCGAACCTTTGCTGACCGCGTCAGATCTTCAGCATCATTTATTCACCCTCACCCTCGGAGGCAAGCTGTTTCTCAGCCCGATCGGCAAGGACAAGCCCATCCGGCGATGTCTAGACGCTGGCACTGGGACTGGAGTCTGGGCCATCGACTTTGGTGAGCTATCATGCGCTCGTCCAAATGGTATACCTGTTGCTAACCTCGCGTCAGCCGATGAGTATCCTGAGACAGAGGTACACCTCGATAACTGAGTGATTGATTCATGACACACTCCAGGATTGACACTTGTTAGGTCATCGGCATTGATCTCAGCCCTATCCAACCAACCTTGTACGTCCCCTCCAAGCAAATGAGATGACCCGACCCCAGACTAAACCAGGACAGCCTTCCCTCCAACCTCTCATTCCAGGTCGACGACCTCGAGGACGAGTGGACCTACAGCTACAAGTTCGACTTCATCTACGGCCGCATGCTCGTCGGGTCCATCGGCGACTGGCCCAAGTTCTTCAAGCAGAGCTTCGAGAACCTCAGCCCGGGAGGATGGGTAGAGTGCCAGGACATCACGTTCCCCGCCGAGTGCGACGACGGCACCCTCAAGAAGGACTCGTACATTGACCAGTGGTCCAGGCTCATGATTGAGGCCACAGACGTCTTTGGCCGCGGCGCGCAGAGCGCAAAGTCGTACAAGCAGCAGATGATTGACGCCGGCTTCGTCAACGTGACCGAGGTGATTTACAGGTGGCCTACGAATAGGTGGCCTGCGGATCCGTACTACAAGGAGGTGGGCTTTTGGTGTTGTCACAATATCGCTGGGGAGCTGTCGGGTCTGTCCATGGCGCTGTTCACGCGGGGCTTGGGATGGAGTTCTGAGCAGGTAGAGGTGTTTTTGACGAATGTGAGGACGGATATGAAGGACAGACGTATCCATGCTTGGTGGCCCATGTAAGTGATGCTGGTCAGTTGTGCTGGGGGAGGCTGCTAACAGTTGTCTAGACATGTCGTGTATGGCCAGAAGCCAGAAGAAGCTTGAGACTGTATTCAAGATGTCACGAACCGCAATGATTGATAACAGATTGGAGGGTTTTATTATTCCCGGCTGATCCGGGCTAGCCGTATTATCTTCTTTTTTTAAAATCACCAAACTGTCCTTGCTTCCACACGCGATCGGACAGGGCAGATTCCCCGTGCCTCCGTCCCCCCTTGCTCTTGTCCTCTGCTTCCTTTCTCGATCCCGTCTAGCTGCCTCGTCTAGCTGTCCTCTTTAGTATCGTCAACAAGAGCCAAGGCCACTATTTTATCTCCGGTCACGGCCGAGCCGCCCCGAGATTGGAATCAGACCAGGATGTGTCAAGCTGAAAAGGGCCCGGGGCCGTCGCTTTAAATCTCTCAATGTTAGCCCCCGATCTCGCTGATCTTTTTTTCTTCATTTTCTTATCAATCTGATAATCTACATCCCCGCATGAAACCATCACCAAACCATGGCACAGGACAGCGACATACCAACATTCAAGATCGACCTCGCCCGGTCGCCTGAGCTCCGATACATTGACGTCGCTGCGACGTTTGGACTTCGAATCCGTACTCTTGGCCATGTCTTTGACGAGCTGCTCGAGTCGATGCTGGGTTCTAAATGGCTTGCTCGCATCGCCAAGTTTCTCGCCCGTCTGTTCCTGCGACGCGTGCACGATGACGAGGAGACGCGTGAGATAAGAGGGTTCGCCAAGGTCGCGGAGTGTGATCTCTTCCTGGTGGTGGCTCTGAATGTGTTTCTGGATGTCATGATGGGCTGCACTGCTGGCTGCGTCAATGTCAAGGGGAAGCACGCGCAGGAGGAGGAGCGTCTGATGCACTTTCGCACTCTTGACTGGGGGTTGGATCCGTTGAGGGACTTGGTGGTTGTGCTCGAGTATGTAGACTCGTCCAAGGATCCAGATCATGTCATTGCCACGTCGATTACATATGCTGGCTTCATGGGAGTGTTGACTGGAGTAAAGTACGTTACTCTCCATGCCGTTGAAGTGTTCAGTACTAACCTAGGTACTTAAAGGGAGAATCTGTCCCTCTCCCTCAACTATCGTCCACTACATCTTTGCGACAACTCTCAGCTCAAGAAGCATCAGCTCCTCGTCATTCTAGGCTTCCGACCTTCTGTATCTTCTATCCTGCGCCATACGCTTTTCAACCAGCAAAACACAACGCCTTCACTCGTCGAAAGTGCCAAGCAGCTCGCCGCCGTCCGGAGTGCACCGTGCTATCTTACCCTATGTGACGGAAACCACGCCGTCGTCATCGAAAAGGATCTCTTGACCGGTCGTCTCCGGGAGAACGACCGCTTCATCGTACAGACAAACCACGACTCCTGCGACGCCACCAGATGCGGCACCGAACTACGTTCCGAGCCGGTGACTCCCCACCCAGAGCTCTGGCTCCGAGATTCCAGCGATCGCATGGACGTCATCAGCGACAAGTGGAGTGACCACTGCAGCACCGAGGCTTCGAGCGACGACGAGGCTGTTGTGGTGGACGACGACAAGAGCGCCGTTAAAGAGGAGACGTTGAGGGAGTGGATGATGGATAAGCGTATTTCGAATGTGTTTACGCATTTTGCTTGTATCATGGATCCGGCGACGGGGAGGGTGCCTTGGTTGAGGAGGGGGCCTGCGCCTGAGGCTCAGGGGGATGTTGTGGAAGGAGATGCTGCGAAGGAGTAGGGTTTGGGGTGCTTTGTGCTGTATAGAGGAACTATAGATGGGTTATACTATTAGACAGCGAGTGTGTATTCTGTCGGACTTGCTTAAGTGAAGCTTCTCATCGTGCTTGAGGCTCAACTGGGGACCATGGTGTGTGATATGGTGTGACTTGGTGTCTACAGCATTGGGTCTTGATGCCGTTATTATCTTGAAAACTGTGTTCTTTGCTAGTTTGCCCAACATTATCTGACTCTACGATAAGGGAAGGAGAATTCTGAACAGCGAAATAGAATCATTCACAATCACTGTGAGTGATGGACAATTGGACATGAGGCTACCATATGAAGGTCGAGAGTCCTGGTGCAAGCACTGCCACGTACGATCATCCAGACAAGTAGCACTAAGTCTGTGAAATATCTGAGCCAAATACTGCCCATCCAAAAATGAATTCAACCTAGTCTCTCATTTGAAGGAATATCCGTGGTTGAAGGCACTCGAGCTTTGCTTGAATTTATTCGAACCTCAGGTCTCACTTTGAGGGCATATAGGGTATCAGATGCCATTCAGGAAGCGAGAGTGATAACCTGATAGATGCCCGATACAAGGTAGGCAGCCGAGGGGCTATGCTGTCTCGTGGAATGAGAGGCCTTTCATTATAGTGGACGGTGACCACAATCACGTACAGCTAGCAGAGGCGAAAGTGCAAACGCTGCTGTGGCCTGTGAGGGATGTGAAATGTCGTGTGATGAAAGCAAGGACTGAATATTCACATGAAATATCGAGCACAGCCTCACACTAACACGATACCTTGCGGTGAAGCTCATGTCCCGTCGCACTTGAGTCGAGATGCTTGCTTACCTGCCCCCTATCCGCTCCTCCCGGCGACGACGTGCTCCATCCGCCGTCGCATAACTACACTTTTTCGCTCTATCGTAATTTGCCCCTTTTTTAACACAGCCTCTGCTCCGCCTCATATAAACACGTCAGATCAAAGCTTATATTATGGACTGTGTCCTCCCCCGCCTCTCGGTGTCTTTACATCTCCGTGTGGTCCCTGCGAACGCCGCGGTAAACAATGTCTTGTTTGCGAGACAGCGGCCTATGACGTCACTGGGGTTTGAGGCATGGATCCGTGGCATGGATCGCGCAAGATGTGGGAAATAAGCTTAATTAACAACGGGCAGGGGAGGACAGGGGCACTAGAGCTAGTTCAGGAAGGAAGCTACCTTCTCTCCTCCATCTCCGTCTGTCTCGCCGGCGAGCTTCTCCATGTCCTCCTTGTCCAGACGGAGGTAGGCTATGGGGTCCATGACCTTTGCGCCGAGGCTCTGATAGAACTGCAGCGCGCGGTGGTTATCCTTGTAGCACTGCCACTCCATCCTCGACGAGCACCCCAGCTCATTGGCCTCCTTTGCGATGGCCTGGATGAGGTGCCGCGCGCAGCCCACGCGGCGGTAACCGGGGAGGACGTAGAGATCTTCCAGGCAGACTCCGGATCGGCCAAGCCAGGCGGCAAAGGTGAGGAAGTAGGTGGCCATGCCGGCGATGCCCTCTGGGGCAACGGAGAGGATGATCTTGGCGAAGCGGCCACGTGCTTCAGACTCATCGAAGTCGATCGAGTCGAGGAGGTCCTGCTCGGTTGCTTTCACGCTGGAGGCGGCACCCTGCTCAGCGGCAGATGCACGCATCATGTTGAGGATGGTCGGGACATCTTTGACACACACACACATGAGCTATTGGAAGTGTGTCGGAAGTTTATCGTGAGACTGTACCTTGACGCGTCGCGTGTCTGATAATCAGGTTGTTGCTCGACATGTTGAAATTTGGGGCGAGGATACCTGGATACAAACAAGGATGGCAAGGTCCATTTTGTACACAAAAACATGACGATCCAATACGAACCAGAGTGCCAAATGTCACTGGCGCCCTGCAAAACTGAAGCTGTGGGACTCTGGAGCTGGAGGAGCTAATCACGCCGCGTCACCGACATACCAAGGGAGGCAGTGCAAGTCTAGCGTGAGGAGCACGAGTTGTCGTCGTGTCGTGTCGTGTCTCGGAGGAGGCCAGAGGAAAGGAAAGAGATTGTGATTGTCTGTCCTCAAGCTGCGCCTCCTCTTGTGTCGCGTCCCTTGGGGCCCGTCATGTGTGACCAGTGCCATACATATCCAGACGGAGGAGGTACAGACGTGCTGTATCTAGCGCCAGAGGGAACGATAATAAGCTTAAAAAGAAGTGGCGGGACCCACGGGAATGAAATCGGTTTGCTGGGTTCTTGGCCAAGGTCGCTCGCTAGGGGGGTGTGTGTGGTTTGCCTTGGCAGTATGTATGGCCACCATCAGACAATGAATGAATGAATGACCAAGGATATGGGCGATTCATTCTATTGCCACTGGAGGGAGCGTGTTTTGAGTATGTAGATGTCATTGACAGTAGAAAGAGTCTTGTACTGTAGATGCGTACCTAGGTAGCTGCTTACCCGTGGGTACCATCGCGATATATGCCTCAGTTAGGCTCTAGCCATCCATGACAGCCAGTATCCGCAAGTCCTACCAAGGCATTTTTGCACTTTTGCAACTCCCTCGCCCGGAAGCTGTAGGTACCCAACATATGTACAGTAGACGCCAAGCACACGCACCCCTCACCGTGATCTGATCTGCTCCAAAAAAACCAAGAAATATTGTGACCCCGTCTGACGCCAATCACGTCGGGCGCCGAGAACCTTGGCAGCGGCCTAGAGTAGGCTCTTGTCCGACGTGGCTGTGGCTGTGTTTTTTCACACTTTTCTCTCTCTGGCTGGGCTCTCTGTCTCTTTTCCCATCTGTCAGGCCAGGTTCATGGTGTGATTCGATCATCCATCGCGGAGTAGTTGTGACGACGTATCAGGTGCGAATGTGCAATTTACAAGGTGCTCGCTCGCTGTCAACCTAGTCTCCTGTGATCCCCTCCCCTCCCTCGGGACTTGTCTCTTCCACACACTCATTCATACTCTCATAACATACATACACTCGTCGTCCATGACCTACCTGACAGGTTCACCTCGCCAGATGCTCACATGGACTCCAGCGCTCCCCAGCCGGCAGGGCGCCCTCGCGCGCCCACCATCACGGTAGACACTGCTGCAATTGACGCTGGAAACGACGATGCCGGTAATGCTCCAGTGCGATCGCCCCGGCGGACCAGTATCGACCCCGTTACTGACATCTTTGTGCTCACCAACAGGCAATCCAGCCTCTGTAATCTCGTCGCCGCTCGACGACACCAACACACTGGCCGTTCCTCCGTCCAAATCAAGATCCGAGTCGTGGTCCTCCTCGCCCACGACAAAAGTCGGCTCCGACCATGACCGCGGCGACGCCTTTCGTCAGGTCCAAAAGGGCGACGCGCAGGAAATACTCAAGCCAGACCCGGGAGAGGAGCACCTCTTCCAGGTCGACAACAACCCCTTCGCCTTCTCACCAGGACAGCTCTCCAAGCTCAACAACCCCAAGAATCCGGCGGCCTTTGCGGCGCTCGGTGGACTCCCCGGCCTCGAAAAGGGTCTGCGAACTGACAGTCGCGCGGGCCTCAGTCTCGACGAGGGGAAGCTCTCGGACTCGGTGTCGTTTGAGGACGCGACAGCGGCAGCGACCAGCCCGTCAGATTACTCCCCCAAGGCGGTAACAACTCCACCGAAGCACAGCGATACACAGCCCAGTCAGCCAGACTCGGGTCACCACGGGGACAAGGACAAGTTTGTTGACCGGACGAGGGTCTATGGGCCTAATCGCCTGCCGGAGCCAAAGTCCAAGTCGCTGCTTGAACTTGCTTGGATCGCGCTGCAGGATCGCGTCCTTATTCTTCTGAGCGTCGCTGCTGTCGTGTCGCTCGCGCTCGGTCTGTACCAGACGTTTGGAGTGACGCATCATGAAGGCGCCAAGATTGAGTGGGTGGAAGGCGTCGCCATCATCGTCGCCATCACGATAGTCGTCGTCGTTGGTGCTCTCAACGATTGGCAAAAGGAGCGGCAGTTTCGCAAGCTGAACCAGAAGAAGGAGGATCGCCTCGTCAAGGTGACACGGTCGGGAAAGCCCATGACCATCTCGATCCACGATGTCCTCGTCGGAGACGTCATGCTTCTCGAACCGGGTGATGTGATTCCCGTAGACGGCGTCTTCATCAGTGGACATAACCTCAGCTGCGACGAGTCTTCTGCGACTGGAGAGTCTGATCTCATCAGGAAGGTTGCTGCGGATACAGTGCTTCACGCTCTCTCGCACGAGGACTCGCCCAAGCTCAAGAAGCTCGATCCCTTCATCATCTCGGGTGCCAAGGTGCTTGACGGAGTTGGAACCTTTCTGGTCACGGCGGTTGGCGAGCAGTCTAGTCATGGAAAGACCATGATGTCGCTACGAGACGACCCGGGACTGACTCCCCTGCAGGCAAAGCTGAACCTCCTTGCTAGTAAGTCTACTTGACGTCAAGTGTTGGGGCACATCACTAACTGCCGTACCTAGGCTACATTGCAAAGCTGGGAAGTGCCGCTGGTCTACTTCTCTTCCTAGTTCTGCTCATCAAATTTCTCGTCCGACTCCCAAACAACAAAGAGAGTGGTGAGGAAAAGGGCCAGAGCTTTCTCCGAATCCTAATCACCTCCATCACCATCATCGTCGTCGCGGTCCCCGAAGGACTTCCTCTCGCTGTCACGCTGTCTCTTGCTTTCGCCACCAAGAAGATGACAAGGGAGAACAACCTGGTCCGACATCTTCAGTCTTGCGAGACCATGGGAAACGCCACTGTGATTTGCTCCGACAAGACTGGCACTCTCACCGAGAATGTCATGACCGTTGTGGCTGGTTCTCTGGGCAAGAGAGGTCAATTTGCATTCGGCGACTCCAACCTCGAGCAGCAGGATAATGGCTCGGGTGACGCAAAGAAGGACGAGGCTCAAGGTTCAGAGTTGATTCCTCTCGCCCAGATCTCGTCGAAGCTGGATCCCGAGAACCAGACCTTTCTCAAGACGGCCATCACCGTCAACACGACAGCTTTCGAGTCAGAGGAGAACGGTAAGCAGGGCTTTGTGGGGACAAAGACCGAGACGGCCTTGCTCGACTGGGCTCGTCGATGCCTTGGACTTGGTCCTCTCGGTGTCGAACGATCCAACCATCCGGTGACGCGCCTCTTCCCCTTCAACTCGCAGCGCAAGTGCATGGGAGCCGTCGTCGAAGTCCCCGGACAGACCAAGGACAAGCCCAAGTACCGTCTCTTCATCAAGGGCGCATCCGAGATTGTCCTGGCGCAGTGCACGACCGTCCTCGGCGACCCTACCAAGGCTCCTGCGACGGATGCGCTCTCGGACGCTCACAGGGAAGAGATCAGGGATATGATCTTTGCGTACGCCACCAACTCGCTGCGAACCATAGCTCTCGCGTATCGGGACTTTGAGTCGTGGCCGCCCGTTCTGAACTTGAGTCCCGAGGAGGAGTCCAAGGAGATTGAGCTGACGGACCTCCTCAACAACCTGACGTGGACGGGTGTAGTCGGTATTCAGGATCCCGTCAGAAAGGGCGTCCCCGAAGCTGTCAAGGACTGCAGCACAGCCTCGGTCTCAGTCAAGATGGTCACTGGCGACAACGTCGAGACGGCCAGAGCCATCGGACGCGAGTGTGGCATCCTTACGGATGAAGACGTCAACGATAAGAACGCCGTCATGGAGGGTTCCGAGTTCCGCAAGCTCGACGAGCGCGAGCGGGCAAACGTTATCAAGGGCCTTCGCATCCTGGCGCGTTCCAGCCCAGAAGACAAGCGTGTCCTCGTCAAGGCTCTGAGGGCTCAGGGTCAGATCGTGGCTGTTACTGGCGACGGCACAAACGATGCGCCTGCTCTCAAGGCTGCTGATGTTGGATTCTCGATGGGCATCACGGGAACCGAGGTCGCAAAGGAAGCTTCTGATATCATCCTCATGGACGACAACTTCTCCTCCATCGTCAAGGCTCTCGCCTGGGGACGTGCCATCAACGACTCGGTCAAGAAGTTTCTCCAGTTCCAGCTCACGGTCAACATCACGGCCGTCTTGATCACATTCGTCTCGGCCGTCTCGGACGGCAAGGAGACTTCGGTCCTCAACGCGGTGCAGCTTCTGTGGGTGAACCTCATCATGGATACGTTTGCCGCCCTGGCCCTCGCCACGGATCCCCCTACCGGAAGTCTCCTGCACCGCGAGCCCGAGGCCCGTACGGCGCCTCTCATCACCATGACCATGTGGAAGATGATCATCGGCCAGTCCATCTACCAGCTGATCGTGTGCTTCGTCCTGTGGTTCGCGGGACCCAAGTTTCTGGACTACCCCGAGAAGGAGCTGCGAACCCTCATCTTCAACGTCTTTGTGTTTATGCAGATCTTCAAGCTCGTCAACAGTCGACGCATCGACAACCGTCTCAACATCTTTGAGGGCCTGCACCGGAATCATCTCTTCATGCTGATGATGGCCATCATGGTCGGCGGCCAGCTCATCATCATATACGTTGGAGGCGACGCCTTTGTGGTTGTCCGCCTCAATGGTCCTCAGTGGGCCATCTCTGTCGTCCTGGGCTTCTTCTCGATCCCCATGGGTGTCCTCATCCGTCTCTTCCCCGACCCTTGGTTCCAGGCTGTTGTGGATGTCCTCGTCAAGCTGTGGCCCAAGTGGATTCCTCTGGGGAGGAAGAAGAAGTCGACCGAGGACGGTGACGACACGCCCACAAACCCTGACGACTATGATCTAGGTGCCGCGCTGTTTGGTATCCGCGATGATCTAGAGTTTCTCAGAAAGGTGCGCGGCGGACGCATGGCGGTACTCAGCGATGCCATGGCCAAGTCTCGCGAGCTGATGCTTCTCCGTCGGCATCGGTCCGAGTCCCGCTCGAGGAGCAAGGTCAGGAGCAGGAGAGGGTCTTCGCGTTCTTCTAACAGGCCGCCTATCTCGCCCATGATGTCTGTCGTGGGCATGCCTGGTATTGTGGCGGCGAGCGTCGGAGGTCTTGGGCCTGGAGGGCAGAGTGTAAATGAGAGGAGCGAGAATCCATATGTTCGATAATAGAGTTGCGATCATTTTTTAGAAAGACAGCCTTGATGCTGCCTTTGTCGTAGTGAATGTGGTGAAAACCCGGTCGTGATGGAAAACGTGGTGACTTCCATCAAGCATGTTTAAAGCTGCAATTCACTAGCTACAGACGATTCGATGTGTCAAGGTGAAGGCATGAAGGTGATTAAAATCATAGAATGGATACTTGGCAAGTTCAATATTATCCAAGACCTTCACTGGCTGTAACAGGATCCCATCAACTGGTGATGGCTTCTCAATAGGTACCTAGCCAACTTTACCCTACCTACACCGACTCATTCACTCAGCTGTCAATGCCAAGAGTGACTGCGAGTCTTGGCTGCTCGCCCGATGAATATGAACAGGCATCTTTTCCTCTCGCAAGGCGGAATTATCTCCAGGCGCAAACAGCAGCTGAATGCCTTGGTCTTGGCAGGCTGTCTGTCTGTGTCAGTTGCCGATCGCGGAATTAACAGCGGAACCTCATCCTTTAAGATGATGCCTTGGACGCACGCACGCACTCACTCAACCCTCAATAAAACATGATTAATGAAAATGGGCTTCTCAATCAGAGCATGCGTCGCTCAGTGGCTTCTCGCAACAGGTGCAGCCTCTCAATTCACCGTCACGTCCAACTACGTCATCTCAAAGACCACCTCGGATGAGGCCTTTACCAGAACTTCGACGCTGACCCTCAAGCCTGTTGTCGCGCCCACTGGCAAAGTCATCTCGGAAACAACGTCTACGAGGAGCTACAATGGCCTTGAGATTGTCATGAGATACTTTGAACCCGAGGAATTCGCCTCGACGGATATCCAGACGACGAGGAGTCCAATCGACATGAATGCTCCCTTCACGCGGTACCTTCAAGGCGTCGTCTACACGGCGCCTTCATCCTGCCCGACGCCATTCACAGTCTCGACCAAGAAGAGCATCAGGATCCCCTCCGAGGTTCAGTCTCAGTTCCTTCCGACCAGACTCAAGAGCACGACGGGCACCCACGCCGACGGTTCCGTCTACACCCAGGTCACGGCGTACCTCTCGGACGGCGCCGTGCGGATAAATGGCGCAGACACGACGTCTGATTGGCTCGCCACGTATTACCTGGCCGACTGCCGCAACCCGACGGCCACGGATGACTCGTTCTGGGGCAACCTCGAGCCAGGGACGAGTCGTGATGATGCCGCCAACGACTGGCTGAGAGACAAGAAGTCGTCAGAGACGAAGCCGTGGGTCATCGCCCTCGCTGTCATCTTTCCTAGTTTGTTCCTGCTCGGCTTCGTCGAATCGTTGTTTTGGTTCCGGCGGCTGATGGTGGGGAGGGGAGCTTTGAGG
>JABFEX010000559.1:0-10052 GCA_013623515.1 Fusarium illudens | reverse complement strand
GGCAGGCAGGCAGGGCATGGTCAAAGATATCCACCCGGACGGGTCCGCTCTCTAGCGTCTTTAGCAGCATCTCAGGCGAGGCCCGCGGCCTTTGATGAGATCGATTCCACCAAGGCTCATGCTCGGATTGCCACAAGCTCAAGACGGCAGATTATCGCGCTCCATACAAGTCCAGAGGGAGTGGACAAACCGGTAAGCAGGTATCCATCTATTGTAAGCAGTGGCAGCAAGGTCAACCATGGTTGTTCTTTTGTGAGCAAGTTCCCAGGTGGGTACGTAACCGTAACTGCGTAACATGCTGTTGTTTGTCTATGCCGATTCGGTGATGAGTTCTTAAAAAGGGAATAAAGGCAACAAGGAGGTATCTCGCAACCAGCCAGCCCCAAATGACCAGCCACGCAGTCAATCAATCCTTTCTTTGCTTCCAATCATGGTTGGATCATGTGAATAGTAAACCCCTTCCTCTGCCTCCCCCTTCTTTCCGTTCGCCCCGTCATACATACCCAGTCGAATGCTCCTCGCTGAAAAAACAAGTAAAGGACCAATATCCGTACCTATCCAGAGCACGCAAATAATCGGGGTGTAGTAGTAGAAACCGCTCTGCCGTTCCATCTATTGTATTGTTTCATCCTCTCTCTCTCTCTTCTCTTCTCTCACCCGCCTCTTCGTAGGTCATCATCTATTCTGTCTCAATCAGGTCGAGGCACTTTCGTCAACCGCCCGACCCCGACCCCGTGCCTGCTTCGCCTTGTTGTACGTGTGTGTGTGTGTGTGCGTTTGAAATAATCTTTGGGTATGCAATGTCTCGTGGTGAATCATGTCGAGAACAAGAAAACTACTGGGCATGATTCTTGTCTGATCACGTCGCCTTGTCCATGGTAGACTCAAGATGGTCTGCGGCAGGATGATCCTCTCCATCAATCTAGTGAGGGAAGAGCCGGTCCTTGATCGACGAACCCGTGGAAGTAAAGCTGCTGCGCTTGTTGGAATCCTTTGTGGTCCCGAACGGAGTGTCCTCAGCCTTCTGGCCGTCCCCGACAAGATTTGTTGAGCTCTGCCGCTGCGGAGTCTTCTTGAGGATGCCCTTGGACTTGTCGGTCGGGGTGCCGGCCAAGGCGGGCCTGTCGCTGTTTGACTCGCTGTTCCGCCTGTTCTTGGTCAGCTTCCGGGGCAGACGCTTATGCTGCTGCTGCTGCTGCTGAGAAGTGCTGCCGTCTATTATAGACGCAAAGTCCACTGAGCGACTGTCGCTTGGTACACGGCTGAGATCAGCAGTGGTTGTTGAGTGTGGCGAAATGTCTCGTGTCATCATCGGTACCGGTTCCAGAGCATGCTCTTTGCTGTAGACGGGGCTATCCTGCGCCTGCAAGGAGGTGTAATCAACTGGCTGATTGAACACGGCCTCTTCTTGCATGGGGTCCGGGACTATGCTGGATGGCCTTGGTGTCCTCGCAGCTGGTTGGACTATTGGAGGTGGAACAACGACAGTCGCATTGGACCCGTGAGTATCGACTCTGGAGCTCGGCTGAGGGCTTGGTGCCGCAGGGCGAGGCGCTGGACGAGAAGGCGTCATTGTCTTTGCTGGTGCATGCTGCAAGCTGTTAGCCCAACTCCTTGCCCCGGATGCTTCAAGGTTGCCCACCTCGGTGCTGAGATATGCGTCGAGTTTCTTCCTCAGCACTTCTGACCTGACAGGTTTGGCGAGATAGTCATTCATGCCAGCAGCCAAGCACTTCTCTCTGTCACCCTGGATCGCCGAGGCAGTCATGGCGATGACCAGGATCTTGCGCACCGCATCCAGCGAGTCCTTCCGGATCAGTTTTGTCGCCTCGTAGCCATCCAGGACCGGCATCTGGACATCCATCAAGACAACGTGATATGGGTTGCCCTCCTTGGCCTGCTGGCGAAGCCCCTCAACGGCCTTTAGTCCATTGTCGTAGGCAACCACGCCCTTGTAGCCCAGTCGCTGCACGTACTGGATGGCAATCTTCTGGTTGATGGGGTTGTCTTCAGCCACACAGACGCGGACCTGGTCCCTGGGCACCTTGGACAGGTCCAGGTATGGGTTCGGCGAGTCGGCTCGCTCCAGAGGCGAAGTGGTGGCCGAGTATCGGTCGATGGGAGGCGTCGTCTTGGACAGGGCGTCTCCGGCAGCAACATCAGACTTGGCCTTTTCGAATGTCACGGTGAACCAGGCTGTCGTGCCCACATTCTCCTCGCTCTCAAGCCGGATCTTGCCCTTCATCATGGTCTCGATGAGGGACTTGCAGATGCTAAGACCCAGGCCGCTTCCGCCATACTTTCTTGCTGTGCTGGCATCGGCCTGGCTGAAAGGCTGGAATAGCTTGGCCAGCTGCTGAGGGGGGATGCCGATGCCCGTGTCTCGGACCCAGAAAGTGAGCATGACATGCTCCTTGGTCTCCTTGTCAAGACGGGCGCCGATGGTGATGGAGCCGTCTTCAGTAAACTTGAGGCTGTTTCCGATGAGGTTGCCGAGAACTTGATGGAGGCGGATGGGGTCGCCGTAGATCAGCATGGGTGGCAAGTTGATATCCTGCACAATCTTGACGTTCTTCTTGGAGGTCTTCTCGCGATTGCTGTACGATACGGCCCTGACCACCTCGCGGACCATGTCTTCTGGGTTGAAGGCGATGATGTATAGCTTCATCTTGTCCGCCTCCATCTTAGAGAAGTCAAGGATGTCGTTGATGACAGTCAGGAGCAGGTCAGCAGAGACTCGAATCGAGTCTGCCATCTCGAGCTGGTCTTTATCCAGAACGCTATCACGAAGCAGTTCCGAGTTGCCAATGACGCCGTTGAGAGGAGTGCGAAGCTCGTGGGAAACATTGGCCAGGAAGATCGACTTTGCCTTGGCAGCTTCTTCGGCGAGCTTGACATTGCGCTTTGCTTCCGCCTCTGCATCCTTGGCCTTTGTCTCTGCCGCGAGGGCCTTGGCGAGGGCGCGCTTCTGGACTGCCACCATGGATCGATTCTCTGCAGAGATCTTCTCGACATTCTTCATGGCGAGCGCGTTGGAGTAGCTGATGCCGATCTGGTTGACCAGGAGCTGCAGCACGGTGACGTTTCGATCGGTAAAGGCACCCGGCTCACCCTCAAGATACAAGACACCCAGCAGCGGCTTGTTGCCATGGCAGATGGGGATGGCGATGATCCCCTTGCCAACAGGGTTTCTCTGCAGCCAGGATTGGTTGACGTTGCCGAACCGCTCATCGGCTATCAAGTCGGGGACAAAGACCGACTCCAGGAAGCGAGTGCAGTAGAGGACAACATTCTCAGCTATCAGTGAGGTCCCTGACAAGGGTATGCCCGGCATGTGGGCTGAAGCACCCTTCTCGGGGTCACCGCTGGCTGCTACGCACCACGAGTCCGGGTCGTTCTCCTGGACGACGATGGCGGCAAGTGTCGCTGAGCCGCCGCAGGTTTGCAGGATGACATCGCACATGGTCTTGAGAAGCTCATCCACCTGCAGCACCGAGGATATGACCTGCGAGGACACCAGGATGGCATGGAGGTCGATCATATCGAGAGCGGGCAGTCCTGCCCCGGGCTCAGCTTGCATGTTCATCGAGCCTCGCCACGCCCCTATGCGCTCTCCCTTCAGGTCAGTCATGTTCATCATATTGTTGGAAGTCATGTGTGTCAGATCTCCTCCGTCTTCGCCATCCACAGCCCGGTATTGGACCGACGTCGTGTCGGCGACAAAGTCGGTTTGCACGCCCGTGTCGGTGGTCCGGTGGCTTCTTGTTGGCCCATGAAGGAGAAGACTGTGCTCCTCCTCGATGGCTTTTGAGACTCCGTTGGCACCCATCTGTCGGAACAAGCCGACGGCTTCCACGAGTGCCGACCGAGCGGACCGGCGTGCCTTGCGTCGTATGAAGAGGCCTGCCATGAGATAGTTGCCTAAAGCCTCGTCGAAAACTGCATCGTACTCGGTGGCATGGTCCAGGGCGTGCTCATAGTGCTGGATGGCAGTTCCGTGGTCCTTGGACAATTCAGCGATTTGAGCCTGGAGCAGCTTCGACCAGCCAAGGTAGTTGATGTCTGAGACGAGCGCCCATTCGTCAATCATCCTCACAAAGCCACGCAGCTCCTTGATGACCTCCTCGGCCTGCGAGGCAAAGTCTTCGGTAGGCGAGCAGGGGACCTGCATCTGTCGCAGCAACCGCCCGGCAAGGGACAGGCCATAGAATAGTAGCACCATCCTGCTGTTGCGCGAAGACCAGAGCATCGTCAGGTCATCAGAACATTTCTTCCCAAGCTCAACGGCACGCTCGTAATGGCCGTAGAGGTAGAGGGGGATCATCTCGAAGCTTTCGTAGAAGCTGCTGGACCGGTTGCTCTGGTGAGTGCAGTTGAGCAACCACTTCTTGTAACCCTCCGAGTTGTGCTGTTCGTCATTCATCACCTCCAAGGCGCTCTCGATACGAGTCTTGCCCTGGAGGGCACGGCATAGCTGTCTGACGGCAATGAGAACCGACCCGCCCCTGGAGTCCGTGTACCAGTTTGGAATCTCCTCACAGCCGTACTGGCAGAACCCTTCGAGGTCTGCGCAGTTCTCGTTGCTGAAGAATTTGAACACGGCAGACACGCCGTAACTCATGATGGTTGATATCCGGTCGCCAGCAACTGACGCATACTCGACGGCATCTTCCATCTGCGCCATGATCGTAGGCATCGTCATGTGAACATGTCCAATACACATCGGATGGAGCATCAAGCCGCGGGCGAGCGAGAACGCATCGCGGGACTGATAGAGAAGCTCTTGAGCGGCGATGCCCAGGTCCACGGCGAACTGGGCCATGTTGAACCGCGACAGAGAGATCATGGCAAGATATAGGAAACCCATGCCGGATTGCGGGTACGCACCGCGCTGAAGATGCATCTCTACCATCATGAGAGTGAGATGGTAATACCGCAGGCCATCGCTCCACCAAGCGGCACTGATGGTCTCGGCAAGCACCGCTCCGATAGAGGCGACACTTGGGTCATCGGCCTGATTGTAGCTGACCAGCTCAGCGCGATCCATGGTTTGAATCTGGATTGACAGGCGCTCAAACTTCTCGTCGCACTTCTCGAAGGTTGGGTCCTCATCCAGCACAACCCCCAGCGCAACGAGACATTCCTTGAGAGCAACAAGAGCAGCAGACGAGTCGCCATTCTGGGCGTAGATCCTTGACTGCAGAACATATGCTGGCGCCTTGTCGAAGGCTGTATTCGAGTTGGCAAAGATGGTAGCGAGCGTTTCGCTCGCCGGGGCATAATGGCCCATGTACAGGTAGCACTCAGCCGCCCTAAGGTAGAGTTGCATCGTCTCGTCATACGAAACGTCATCTTTGCCTTCGGTCCAGGGGTCGTCTTGAAGAAGCGCAACCGCCGTGCTGTAGTACTTTGCCGCGGTTGGCTTCGCGCCACTCTCTGCAGCTGCTTGCGCGCAACCCGTCAATAGCTTGCGGTACTCGCGACGGCTTGGAATCCGTCGCTTGATGATGTCGACCGCCTCGCAGATGTGCGAAGCAGTGCTGTCGCGTTGCCTGGACTCGCCAGCGTAATACTTCTGGAGCGTTTGTGCAATGATGAAGTGCATCTTTCGGGAATTGCACTCTTGCAAGCCTGACGACGCATGGATGTATCGATCGTGGGCGAACCGGAACCGGTCATCCGTCTCGCTGGGTACGATTATGTAGGCCTGGATGGCCGCCTGGAGACCGGCGATGGCTTCGCCCTGCGAGTAGCTCTTGTGCGCAAAGGTCGGACAACATGATCCCCAGTCGTCTTCGTGATAATCGAATTCACCACCCATCAAGTGGCAAATGAGCTCAAACGAGAACGAGTTGCCGATAAGAGCCGCCCAGGCGAGCAAGGTCCGGGCTGCCGCCGGAAGTTCAGTCAACCTGTGCGTAATGAAGCCCGTGTCGAGCACATCATAGTCCTTCTCCCCCTGAAACTGTTCAAAGAGCCTGTCTAGGTCATAATGCCATTGGCTGTCCCTGTAGTCGTACCAAATACACCGCTTTCGGTGACAGGCACTCAACATCTCTCGCATGTAGAATGGATTGCCTGCCGTCTTGGACTGCAGAACGAGAGCGAGAGGCAGGACTTCTTCCATGGGTCGACAGAGCGTTGTTGAGACGTATTGAACAATGTCGTCTTCAGATAGAGCGGACAAGGTGATCCGGGTGACCAAGGGGCCGTTGGAACGGGGTAACTCTGATAAAGTTAGTTAGATAGGAGACGTGCAGTCAGTGACAAGTCAAGCATACCGTCGGATTCGGGGGGATGGACGATGCTCTGGATCTTCTCCCACGTGAGCTCATCTGTTCGGTAGGTGACAATGATGACCATCTTCATCCTCGAAGCAATGATTTGAGAAATGAGCTCCAAGGACTCATCATCCGCAAAGTGGAGGTCATCTAGACAGAAGCAGATGAACTTGTGTGCCGTGAAGACTCGAAGGACGTCCAAAAAGATGTTCATCAAACGCATCGTCTTCGTAGATGTGCCGGCTCGGAGAAAATCCTGTGATGACTGAGAAGCGATGCTGGGGTTTCTTGCAACTGGGCCAGGCGAACTTCCCGGGGAGGAGCCACGACGCTTCAAACTAGACCTGCCGTTGCTCTTGCTCAGGGCAAGATGCTGTGATGAGGAGATTGACCGCCCAACGGTGACCTCGGGCGGACCAAGGAGGAACTCGGGAAGTCCCAGTAGCCGGTGCAGCATGGGCCAGACGGGACGGACGAATTGCTTAAGCCCCTGGTGAAATGGGGTCTCCGTGTTCCTCTCGCCCCAGACCTGCTTGAACAGGGACGATAACAACTTAAGCAGTGGTCCAAAGGCTGTTCTTCTTGCAGTATCGAATTTTGCTGTTGCGCAGTAGCCCTGTCTCCTAGCCTCTGCGAGAACGCTCTGGACAAGACAGCTCTTCCCCAGTCCTCCAGCGCCCTCGATTGCAACCACCTCGCAGTGGTCACGACGCCGGAACTTGGCTGACCCCAGCTGCCTGGAGAGGCTCGAGGCGGTTGACTCCACCAGGCTGTGGCGATTCTGGGAATCTGCCCCGGTGCTATCGACGAGGCTGCGGGTTTCGATGGAGATGGATTGATGTCTCTCCCACGGCTTGGCAACTCGAGGCATAGCGCCAGATGGCGAGGATGAGATGGTATCGCCAGAATTTGTCTGGGTGTCCGAGAAGAACGGGTGGAAGGTGTTCTTTGGTAGTTTGGGATCTGAGGACGCTGTATGGGTGAAAGAACCGCTTCGACGATTGGTACCATCAATGGAGCTCGCTCCCTCGCTCGAGATGTCGTCAAAGGCAGCTACCTCGTTTGACAAGCTTGAGCCATCTGAGAAACGGTTGCTGCCGCCCTTTAGTGTCATAGAATGAGCCTTGGCAACACGGTCAATGACCTTGACAAGCTCAGCCTGCTCACGTTGGCGGCCAATCATGATGGTCGGAAGCATGAAGAAGGACGATACATCCTTGGTTCCAATCTTCCACTCCTTAAGTGCCAGCCAATCCCCGTCGCCCAGAAACTGATGAACCTTGACCAGGTCGTGACGAAGCCCGCTCGCCGAATGGTAACGGTCAGTGACATTCTTGGCTGTGCATTTCTGAATAATCCTCCCAACTACATCGGGAATGTCAAGCCGCACAGTCGATACATTGGGTATCCTGCGTCCGAGAACTCCCTGAACAATATCGAGAGGACTGTCGCCGTCAAAGACGGGTCTTTGGGTCAACAGCGTCCAGAACAAGACACCAAGGGAATAGATGTCAGTCCGACTGTCCGGTTCTGCGGGCATTCGCCCTGTCTGCTCGGGGCTGATGTAGAGGAGCTTGTTTCGAGCGCCCAGCTCCTTGGTGAGACTCGACCACCCGCTACTTGTCAAGCCATGCTCAAATGTGCGGATCCCTGATCCAAAAGATAGTATTTTGACCTGCCCCTCTTCAACGTTGAAGTGAAACGCATCGCCTCGAATTTCGCCATGAATCATACCCAGGCCGTGGTGGAGAACCTCGAGACATTGCGTCGCACCGATGGCAAAGTCGAGGAAGTACTGCAAGGAGATCGGGTCGTGCAATTCAGGCTGGTTCTTGCGGAGTGATGTAAATGTTTCTCCTACAGTGCGGGCTCTGTAGTAGGCTGGGCCCATGTCAAGAACCTCGACGAGATAGTTTGGACCGGGATGTTGGTAGATGGCGACGATGACCGTTGCGCGGTCGCCCGGAAGAGGGTTCAGCCTGATGAGATCGAGAGGCTTCACAATATGCTGCCCATTAGGATCAGAGTCGGCTGTTAGACTCTTGGCGATATGAAAAGCGCGCTCTTCCCGGAGGGCATGGTAGGATATACGAGCAACGACTTGCTCTTCGACGTAAGGGGCATCGTTGGACACATTCGAAGGTACCGAGGCTGGGGGTGTGATTGCCGGTAAATCGATGGTGTCGCTCGAAGCCGAGGGATAAGGTTCCGACGGGGATGGCCGGCCAGAATGCAACTTCAAGAAGGATCCTGGACTGGAGGCATTATGGGAGCTCGAGGGAGGGGAGAATGGAGAGACGAAGCGGGTTCCAAAGACATGCCTGAGGCGGGTTAGCAATCAACATTGAGAGAAGTAGATGAGGGCTGGTGGTTTGGCGTCGACTCGTGAGGCGCCCTCCGAGAGCGCACTTACCAGTAGTCATAGGAGGAGTGGAATGGCAGCTGGGCCTCGTCCCATGTATAACCGGCTATCTGGCGCAGTCGTTCGTAGAGTCGAGGCGGCGGATCGAGGAGGTCGTCGGAGACGAGGGACACGCCGTCCATGATGGAGCGCGAACAGCGGCGCGCCGCGCGGGCGTGGCACTCGACGTCGGCGACAGGACGAATAGACAGCGGGGAGAGGGCATTCGCAATCAGTAAAGGTTTGAGCCACGCGAATGTGAAGCGCCCATCCTCGGAGATCGGTCGGCGGTGGTGGTGGTGGTGCTGGCTTGTAGTCGTCGAGGGTCAGAGGGCGACAAGAGATGGGCCGGTATCCGGAGATGACAGGTCTGAGAGAAGCTCGAGCCGCAAATGTAACTGGAATGAGGGCAGGATCTGGGATGTTGCGGGATCTGCGCCTTGGTTGGGATATATGAGACGAGGGAGGTGGGACTTTCCAGGATGAGGTGCTGGAGGAGAGTCCAAGATGACGATAGGGCCGCGGTGAGGGGGAGCCGCAGGTTGAGGCTGCCGGCGTTCGGAGCACGGAGGAGGGAGTCGGAGGAGCCAGGTGGTGGCTGATGCCGCAGGGGACAAGATATAATGCCAACCGGCGATGTCTGAGGGCAGACAGAGTAGCCGCCGGAGAAGTGGTGGATTGGCTAGATTTGGGTAGGTAGGTAGGTAGTGACTTATGGGTGGTGTAGACCACGAGTGGACTTTGTGGTGGTGGATTCCCGCCCCCCCAAGTGACGGGTCCAAGTGTTTGTTGGTGTGGATTGGCGGATTGGGTATCCGTACAGTCCAGCAGATTAGCGGACTGTCCGGGCCGTTTCTGACGGGTCTTGAGATGGGCAAGCTCACGAGGGCAAATAGGGAGGGTAAGTGAGAGGGGAATATTTCAGTGGAGGTTCCTTGTTCTCTTGAAAAAAAACTTGCTGCTTGTGACGTTGAATCGACTGTGGGACCTTTTTTTCCCTTCTAGATGCCCAGGGTCCAAGTCCTGTTCACGAGCCTGGTCCAGGATGCCAAGTGGGCGATGGATGCAAGGGTAGCTTCCGGTTTGGCAGCTGTTTTGGGCCGGGCTCCTCACCACCAACCATGCAATGCCCTACTGAGATCCATTGGAAGGGACGAATAACCTTGTTATTGTTCCCGGTGATAGGTATTATTTTAAGTTGCTATAGGGAGCTCGAGCATACCAGACATCCATCTACGGTCACAAGGCTTACTACGCTACGTTGACCGTAACTCTACCACCAGAGCAACACTACCGATGCTCTGGTTCAAGCCCATCACTGAGACAGTCGACGTCTTCCACCCGTGCTTCCATGGACCGTCCGCCCTCCC
>JABFEX010000558.1:0-14546 GCA_013623515.1 Fusarium illudens | reverse complement strand
GGTGCCGGCGCCGGCGCCGGCACCCGTGGCGACTTCGGAGAGGAGCTGGAGAGGGGTGTTTGCAGTCGAAGGATGCTCCGAAGGCTGAGAAGACGAGTTGTTGATGGGGGTGGGCGTCTGCTGCATCGACGACGGCTGAACAGGAGGAACCGAGCCAGACTCCTTGGCCTCAGCCTTGGACTGCTTGTAGAACCAGCTGCGCAGCATGACGAGGACGACGAGGAACTTTGCGGCGGGGCGGCACCGGTCGTCGGCGGCGGTGGCGCGGAACTTGTCGAGCAGGGCGTCGAGGTGCCGGCCGACCTGCATGTCGTTCTTATTGAAGATGCGGCCGAGGTCCGAACCCGGGGCCGAGGCCGAGAAGTAGAGCTTGATGAGCATGACGACGGCGTAGGCGACTCGGACAAAGTTGAAGACGGGGAGGCAGCGCACGCTGAAGACGTCCATGGCCAGGAAGGCGCTGAGGAGACTGTCGATGGAGGTGAGGCATGTCGATATCGCACTGATATGGGCGGCCGTCAGCTTCTCGGTGCTGACGAGGCCGTCGCGGAGCGAGTCGGCCGAGAAGGGGGGCCTCAGGGGCTCGACGGCACGCGAGTGCAGGGCCATCTCGTGCATGTAGAGGCTCAGGACGCTGAAGCTCATCTGAAGGGTTGCTAAAGAGTCTGTTAGTACATGTTCCGAGCGGCTGAGCTGGGGGTTTGGCTTACAACGATGGAGGTCTGGCGGAATAGACTCTTGGTAATCCTTGAGGTCCTGCTCGAGCCCCTTGAGGGTGTACTGGGTCCTGGAATCGGCGATGCTAATGTTAGCCGTCGGATCGTCGAGACCGAACTGGACGCCGACCTCCTCGGACAGACGATGGGTCCAGACGAGGTGGCAGAAGTAGGCATCGGTGGGTGCAGCGTCAGGCGACGACTGGAGGATCTTGACGCTCTCTGCCATGAAGGGGTTCCAGCGGATGAGGTTCGGCCGGTGCAAGGCCATGGACGTGTTGGCCGCCAGGAAGTAGCACGTCAACCATGTCCGACGACTCTCCATGGTCGTCGGATCCGGCGCAGACCATCTTCGAGTAGGCCCAATCATTGGACCGGTGCGCCAGTTATCAGGTATCACCTTGCCACGGCGCTGCTTGACCTTTTGCCCGAGGCCAATGTCAATGGCCATGACGGCAGCCATGTGCACCAGCTGGTAGAACTTGAGCTCCTCGAAGTGCTCCGGGGGCCAGTACCATATGACGGCCACGTTGAGCGCCTGCACCATCTCGAGGCTCTTCTCGCCCGCGAGCATCACCTTCTCGGCAAAGACGAGCATCAGCTCCTTCTGCAGCGCCTTCTGGAGGACAGGCGACTCGGCCGTCGCCGCCGCCATGACGGCCAGGAACAGCGTCGGCTTGGTCCTGCGGAGCTCGGCCACCGTGAAGCCCGGCGGGAAGACGACGGCGGGGAGGTGGAGGATCATGTGGTCGTTGTACCGCGCAAACATTTCGGCCGCCTTCTCCATGCTGATGACGCCGCGCTCGACAATGTCGCCCCCCTTTGCCCTCGTCAGGTACGCCGCCAGCAACTCTGCTGGCGTCTCCTCTGCGCGCTGCTGCTGCTGCTGCTGCTGCTGCTCATCTGGGCCTTGGCGGCCATCGAACTTCCTCTTCTGTCCGGCCGCTGTCGTTGCCGTGTTGGATGGCCCCATCAGCTGACCAGGGGATGGTCGGTCCGGCCTCCCACCCTGCTCCGTTGTTGGCGCCGCGGACATGGCGCTCTGTGATGGTGTAGGCACCCCCCATGCCGAGGACTGGTTGGGGTTCCTCCAGGTCATATTATAGGAAGATGCCGGGGTCGCAGCAGCAGCGACAGCAGGATCGGGCCTGTGTGGCACCGTCGGCGAACCCCCAGCGCCGTGCCCGTAGGCCACAGGCGGTGCAGCCCTCGCCTGCAGGCTGGCCGTCAGGGCGTCAATCTTCTTCTCCAGCTCGGCGACCCTGCTGTCCGTCTTCTTCTGCCGCTTGCGCGTGGGCATAGTGACGACGCAGCTCCTCCCAGCCTTGCGGCACCGCTTGCAGGGCCCCTCGTCGTTGGGGTCTGGCTCGCAGCGAACCTTGAGCCCGCGGCACGCCTCGCATGCCCTCGGCCGCTTGGCATCTCCCCCATCGGGGTCGGTGTCGTGATGCTGCTGTTGTGGCGTGTAGCCGGCCGGCGCGTCGGGCGTGTCGTCGCCGTCGCCATCGCCGTCGTCGTCGTCGTCGATAGCGTCATGGCGCGCGTCGTGAGCTGGCGGCATCAGGGCGGCGCCAATGGGAGGCTCATGCCGGGAGGGCGACGCCCTGGCTATTCCGTCGGCGGCGGCGGCGTTGTTGGTCAATGGAGAGGCTCGTTCGCCGCTGCTTGCTCCGAGTCGAGGATCTAATTCCATCGGGGTTTCGTCGATAATGTCGGCCGGTCAAGACTCGATTTTGGCCGTTCATGACGCTTGCCATGGAGAGCACGGCGATCTTTGGCGCCGTCCTCCGACGTTTCCGGCACTTGAAAGGGGGTATGACTAAGCAATCATCGGAGCATCGCCTCCCATCCTCCGCTACCCACCCTGCCACCCATGTCTGGGTACCTACAGAGACACATTCAACATGATACATCACTTCAGCCAAGGTCAATTACAAGGATGGAGACATTTCTCATTGCTATAGTCTGCCGAGAGAATTCAAAACAAATCCAGTTGCTCGCATATAGTCCGTCGTCAATCATCCCCAGAGTGAATGCATGAATGTTCTCATCCACTACGAGGTCGACTCGACTTGACCTCACTTGCAAACTATCCAAAACGCCATGCTAAGTCGAAATAGCCCAACTGTCCTTCTCAGTGACAGACAGACCAGCCAGCCTCCTCAGCATCCGGAAACTCTTCAAACTCCGCTGCAGGGTCTCGCATGCTGATTATACACGTGCCATCTCCCCAATCTCTCCGTCACCAAGGCAGCCTCTACTACTCGCCAAAGCAACCAAGAGTTTCCCTCCCACCCAGGACAAACAAGGCAAATAGCACTCCGAGATGTAACAATAACGCCTCTTCAAAGGCACCACCGTTGATTCCGCTCCAGGATGCAAAAAGATGGAAAAAATATTAATAGTATAGAATCGTCGTAAATTGGTATCATCGCGTGTCGAAACGAGTGGGTATGTTGCAAATAGCAAAACACAGAAAACACCAGTCACATGTACAGTTTAGAATCGCGTTTCCTCTCGGAGGCGGCTCTTTGATCCTTGGTGGTGCGGTCCGACGATGCCGCCCATGAAGATGGCGCTCTCGCGACGTCTGTTGGGAACAAAGCTCTGGTCGTACGCAGCCGAAGCACTGCCGAGATCCTCGTGTGAGTCACGGTAGATACGCTGGTCATATGCATTGCGGGTGTTGTGGCCAGAAGGCGATCGATATCCGCCGTCGTAGAGTGGTCGTGAGTCGGAGGGATTCGAAGGATCGAAGCCTGGTCTGGAGGCGCTCGATGGAGGCGAGGCTCGCACAGCAGGATTGTTCATCAACAGAGGAGGTGTAGGGGTGGATCGCTTCAGGTTCTGGATCGAATCCTTGCGCATTTGCCCGTGGGGAGAGGCGCTTCCTGAAGTAGACGGCCGAGTAGGAAGCTCAAATCGCGGCGGCGCATCGGGGAAGCGACCGTGCAAGTCGGGCTCGGAGATGGGTGATGGAAGCTCGTAGACCTCGGGATCAATGCCAAAGATGCCCTCATAGTTCTGCAGGAACATGGCAAAGACGGGTGCAGGAATGTTGAGCGTGGGTGAAAAGACAATCCCGACGTTGCGCACAGTCATCTTATTAATGTCCGCGTTATTGATGATCTTGATCAGGAAGCCAATCAGGTACTTGAGCAATGTGGCATTGGCTTGAGGGAGCCGCTGAACCAGCTCGTTCATCGCTGCAATCTTTTGGGTGTGGTCCGCGATCTCAATCGTCGACAGGAATTCCATATGAAGTTCGCGCGTCAAGATTGTCGTAGGCAACTCTCGCAAGTAGAGCTTGAGCAGCGAGGCAACGGCGTGGATATCATAGTACTGCGGGTCAGTCACCAAATTGATATCTCCCTCCGTGTTGAATCTCTCCCGGATTTGTTTGATAACCACGTTGGATCCACTGAGTCGGAAGATTCCTTCCTCGAGCACAGCGTCCTTCGAATCCAGGTACTGGATGCATCGGTAGACGACGGCCGGGAGAGGCACGTTGACGTTTGTGGGAGAGTTGAATCTAACAGCCTCTGCCAGGGGAGCTCCAAATGCTTGCCGAATGGGGCCTTGGTACGCATTCTGCGGCGGCGTGGCGTTGGAGCCGCCTTCACTGCCGCCAAACAGTGAGTCCTGTCCCTCCGACGAGGAGCGTGTCTTTGGGCCAAATCCAAAGAAGCTTCGCTTCCTCTGCTTCTTCTCGTCGTTGGTCGGGAGTGACAGACCTGTCTTGTTGCCCCAGGCACCAGCATCGGAGATAGGCTGGGGGTCCTTGGGGCCAGAGATAAGCTTGCCGCTCTGCGAGGACAGGCTGTCAAACCCGTGGTGGTGGTAATGCTCAGGCAAACCACCAGAAGTCTTGGGCCGCGCAGGAACCGCAAGCTGGGGAGCGTCTCCGGCCTGGGTGGCATCGTATCGAACGCCGATCAGGGTATCCGAGTCGGACGGGTGGTGATGAGGCTTTTGTGGCGCCTTTCGGACCTTGTTGGCGCCTGGGCGGTCACCCAGCGACGTCTGCCGGTCGTGGGTTGGGCCGCTCCTTGAAGGTGGCGGCTCAGAGTCGTCTGCATCGCGGTAGTCAATCCACTGGAGAAGCGCCGCTACCCAGCGATCTCGTTCTCTGTCACTCTCGGCGCACAGCACATGCTTGACATGGCTGCTCAAGTCCTTCTTCTTGGGCTCCAGAATGAGGAACGCATGACGGAACTGGTTGTCAAGATCTTCGCCATTGGCTGCACGAGCCGGTGACTGATTGTCGTTGCTCTGCGATTGCTTGCCAATCTGAGAGCCCTGAAGTTTGATGGTTCCGAGATGAGCGCCACCGGGTACCTCATAGTACTTCAGATGTGGCCCATCGAGAACAAAGAATCTCGCTTTCCAACCACCAAAGTTCTTGCCCTTCTTGGTCAAGTAGCCGCTACGACGAGGCCGTCCATCGGCGCCTGTCCTGGAACCGCTGACCTCGGATCCGGAGTCGCCCATTGATCCCGCATCATCACAATTGGGCGGGAGCACATTCGACGACAGATACTTGCAGACTTCGACAGCAGTGTTGGTGTCGAATGGCGTGTTGAGCAAGTCGTCCATGAATTGCTCCAAAATCGCCCTGCGAGCATCCAGCTTGGCCGGCGCATGCCCACTGAACAGTGAACGCTCCGGCATTCTAGCCTTGTATGACGAGAATTGCTTCAATCGTTGATCCAGCTTGGTCAGTGACGCCGAGTCCTTCTCGACCCGCCAGAGCTCGCCGTTATCGGCGCGCGAAAGGACGGCGAGGGTAAAGACGGGGTCTTCCTCGAGCTGCGTGAGCGAGAGCATGCTCGCTCTGGATGGCTTCATGCGCGATGAAGCAACCTTGACCTCGACAGAGGGGAGAGCGTTGGGCGGAAGGAGAAGGTCCGGGTATTCCTCCGTTACCAGGCCCTTGTAGACCTCTGTCCGATCGGTAGGGCTTGACATCCTCGTCGATGGCTTATCCGCGTAGCCGATGTTCTCTTCCTGCGTGGGCTGCTGTTTCGGCGACGAAGGGTCCTCAGTAACGGGCGCGGTTGCAGGTGTCCTAGCTGGAGTTGCTGCCGGGGTTGCCAACGGAGTATTTGGAGGCAATGGAATAGGCTGGCGAGGGGGTCGTGGTGACAAAGGTGCAGCTTGAAAGGGCACGGTCCTTGGGGACAAAGGCGGCGAGCTCATGTTGAAAGGGCGAGGGCTGGCAGGCAAGCCAGGGCTCAGCAAAGGCGCAGGGATCTCCCTTGCCTTGGGCGCGTTGAGCATCTGTGCCAATGAGGCTGTTTCAGACTCGGACTGAGATGCTTGAGGCACGTCCCTGGGGGATCCAGGTTGGCTGGACTGACTGCATTTGCTCTTCTTGGATGCGCTGCGCGCAGCCAGTTCCTTCAGAGCGATGATCTCCCGCTCCCGGTCGTCCTCCTCCCGCGTTCTTCGTCGGCCGCGTCGGTCGTCGACAATCTCGTCGACCTCCAGGATATCGTCGTAGTCAGAGTCGGTCTCTTCCTCCTCGGGCGAAGGGCTCAGCTTTGCCCTCTTATCCTGATTTAACTGGAGGGGCGCAGGCGGTGGTTTCCTCGGCGGGGGCGCGGGGAACTGCGAGAATCCTTCGTCGGTCTTGGGCGTCGCCTCGAGAATAGCGACGGTTGGGAGGTGTACGGTCGGAGGCTTTGGCGGCGGCATCTTCGGCGGGTCGCTGGGCAGGCTTCGCGATGGAGGAATGGACATGTTGAAGGCGATATCTTTGAGCGGTTCCTCGCTCTTGTCCTTGCGGACCCGATCGGCGGCCCTCTCCTCTGCCTCGTGGTCGAACTTGTCCAAGGCGTGATCCTGAGGCTTTGGCATCGAGTGCGCGGGGTTCAACAGCTCGCTCACTGCCGAGAGCGGAGCGCTGGGCTGGTCGGCTGGTGGTGTAATGGGATATGGCGCCATGCTGATATCGATAGGAGAATTCTTTGTACTATCCGATTCGAGTGTGGGTGAATCTGGGGTGACCGTCTGCTCCTTTGCTCGCTCGATATCGACTCGGGGAATGGAGGGCCTGGGAGGTTGAGCAGCAGCCTTTCCGTTACCTCGCGGGGTCATGGAAACTGCTGGAATAGACATGACTTCCTTCAGCTTCTTCCTGTACTTTTCCTTGTCTTTCAAGGCTCTTTCGAGATCCTTGTTGAGACCGAGGATCATGGCTCGCTGCTTATCGACTAAGCGCCACAGCTGACCATTTTGTTGCGACTGAGAGTGCTTCTCCTTCAGCAAGTACTGGATGAGGGCCTCGGGACTTCCCGCCGTCTTGATGAGGTGAGCAATGTCAGAGGCGCCATCCTGACCGTCCTGGCTGCCATTGGGCCCCAGCTTTATTGAGATGGCGGAAATCGCCGAGTCGATGGAGGAGTTTCGAGGCATGGTCTTGGAGGACTCGGCCTGCGCCGCAGCTACCGGACCAGCCATGGCCGGCCGGGGATTCGAGATTGAGCCTGGGGAAGGCTTCAAAGTCACGGGATCAGAGACGGTTCGTAACTCATTCGGACTACCTGGATAGCCCAGTCTGTAGGAAGGTGTTAGTCTGCGGCGACCGAGGCCGGAGGATCGTGGCACACTGCACCACTCCGTTTGAGACGAACCTAGGGCTTCGGGGTTCTGGAGATCCTTCGTCGGATGAGTCGCTGTAGAACGAGGTCTGTCGTGCAATAGCCGTCTTCCTGGTGGGCGCCTGCTCGGCTAGTAAAGTCGGCGTTGGAGTATGTCGAAGAGGAAAGCTGATGGATCGAGGACTGGGACTCGTGGGCCCGAACGGAAAGTTGAGGCTGGTTGCAAGCGGACTGGAGATAGCCGGCCGAGGGGATCTAGATATCCAGCCGTGTCAGAGAGGCGACAGAGGATCTAGCACAGTGAAATGTTGCACAGCAGAGCGCAAGATGGACCCGGGCCAGTTGATGAAATGCAGGTTTGAGGGCACACGAAGTACAGTGTTCGCCTCGCACAGCATTCAACCCGGGGTAAAGAAGGACGAGGTAGGGGAGGTAATTGATGGTGAAAGATGACGGAGAGCAAAGATGTGTGGCGGAGAGGAGAGATTGTGAGAGGCAACGGTGAAGGGGGCCAGGAGGAGGTCCGGGGTCAGCGACGCCCGGGGGGGGGGCGTGTGGAGATGGGACCGAGAGCGGACTTGGGACGAACATGCTCACTCACCTAGGACCCGACGAGGATAACGAGCCGAGGGACGGGACGGCCGGGTTGGAGTGTATGATGCGACCGACGGTTGGACTATCGTCGACGGGGAAGTCGGAGGGGGAGGCGGCGCGGTTGTGGTGATGATGATGGTCGAAGCCGAAAGCTGGGGTTGCCTCGACTGGTGTTGTGGCAGCGACATCGACAGAGTCGGGAGCAGAAGCAGAGGCTTGAGCACTCTGGAGCGCAAGCCGCGACATGGTGCGCTACGTCTTTGTCATGCACCGGGAGGCATCAGCCAATGGGTTCCAGGCCGGGACGGTGAGGTTTCGAAGATGCCGGCTGGCGCGCGGTGGGAATAGTCCCGAGCAAGGTTACATCAACTGTAACCGCGATACAACGGAGCACAACGCAAGCGCAGGCGCAGTCTGCACTGGCACTGGCACTGTACTGGATGTAGGTAGTGTAGTAGCAGTAGTAGTAATAGCAGAGACGGGAGTATCAATAGCAGAGGATTGTCGCTGCTGCGTGGTTGACGGCGGGTTTCGGTGGGTGTGGAGTTGTATCGTCTGCTGACTGGGGGGTTGAAGCAGGCGAGGACGACTCGACTGGGATGGGATGGGAAAGCCTTGTCGCAAGGAAGGTCAGTCGCGAAAGGAACAAAAGAAAAAGGTGGATTTGCCCGGCGACTGGAGACGGGGATAGAGGTCAGGCGTAGGTTGACGGGCGGCAGCGGGTACTGTAGCGAACGGCGGCAGCGGGACGCAGGGCGGACAAGGGCAAGGGAAGACGATGAGATGACAATAGTCGAGAGCAAGAGAGAGCAAGAGAGGGAGAGAGCCCGTCGCCGAAGGGATGTTGAGAGGTAAAAGGGAGGTTAGGGATTGTCGTCTCTGGAGAGACGAGGGGAGATTTGCTGATTGATTTGGTGGTGGTGGTTTGCTGGTTTGCCAGCCTGCGTGCCCGCCTACTACTGTAGGGACCTACCAAAAGTGCGGCCACCAACGACCTAATCTGGAAAGGGGGCAAAAAAAAACGGGCAGGAAACGGCCGCCAAAACGGTAGCTGAATGCTTGAATCATTGACTTTTTGTTTTTCCTTGGCCTCGATAGCCCGTATCTGCTATCTACGTATCCCGGGGACATGGAACAGGTATTCGTCATCGTCTCACCGTTTTCTACATCAAATTGTGGTGGTGATTCAGGGCAGCAAACATTCGACCCCAGCACGGATCGGCTGAGCACACAGGATGATTGAGACGATGGAGTCGTTCGTCCACTTGGCTTACCCAGCCAGCAGCTGCTGAGTAACGGGCAAGTCGGACAAGGGTCAAGGGGGAGGGAGGGGAGACCCCTTCTCGCGCTGGCGCCAGAGAATGACCCCCCTTCTTCATCGCGCAGATAGAGGAGAGCCCGGGCGCCTAGCCAGAATAGAGAATCATGTCCTGATGCAGGAAGGATAACGGCATTGACAGGAACAGTGAATAAGGGGTAACCCGGCGGTCGTCCACGAGGATGGATCCAATGCTTGGCCTGCACCGAAGTCAGGTTTCCGCTAACAGCCACTAACAGAGATGAGGCGCCTGCTCTGGGGGTGCCACCTGGAAAATGGCCCGGGAAAATCGTCGACTGGGTAGGTAGGATTGGATGGGATGGGGATGCCCGCCGCCGTGAGCGCCACTGCGGAACTGTGGATCATGAGCTGTGAACCTGTGCCTGGCGCTGGGTGGCTGGGCTTGGCTTGGCTGACTCGGGTTCCTAGGTGGTTGACGCAAGGCGGGCGGCTGCTGCGGGGAACAATTTGATATTGATTTCACCATCAAGATGGCTGTTCAATTATCCCGATGGCTGTTCTGTTGTTGTTGTTTTTTGGCTTTCCTTCCCGCAAACCCCAAGATTAGACGGTCCCAATATTAGACTCGACCACCACGCCAGGCAAATGGGCTCCCGTCGTTTCAGACAGAAACCGCGGGCTTACCCTCCAGGGGGTGGGTTGGAGGAAGCCACAAGATCTAGAACCTGGGAGCGGGAGCTTGGAACGGAAACTGCAACATGACTGGAACGCTGGCTGTGGCGGGTGACGGGACGTTGCGAGAGTGTCTCCCATGCAAAAGGGCAACGCTCGTTCTAGTGCTGAAGCTTGAACCCACGCTCGGCCCAAGGCTATATAGGCCAGGGGCTATTACTGTCGATTATGGCCTTTGGTGACTTGGTCCAAGGGAATGTCAAAACGTGTTTCGTTCCGTGTTTTGAAGGGGGGGGGTCAGCGAGCAATGCCTCTGCAATTCCTAGCAAGAGGATGCATCTCGAGGTTCCTCACGTCAGCCACGCGAGATGCTCCGAGGCTCATTACGGAGGCAACAGCTCATGACGGGAGATTTCGATGGCCTCTGTTAGCGCTGGCACGTTTTCCTAGCATTGGATCCCATTCTGATAACTTCTGCCTCTCTCAATTCCGCAGGTCGGTTTGGCCCAGAATATCAAACTGCGGGTGGCCTTAATTTAAAGTGGACTCCCCTTACCGAGCATGGTCCCCTTGACGTCTCTACGATGGCCCCCAATCAGAGGCCCCAAGTCCGCTATGACGCCCCGACCCCAGCTCCCAGCTCCTCGCCGGATGCAGCGCAGTCAAACACGCCGGGTGGTCTCCAAGGGTCGTCGACTCGGCGAGGGTTGTTGGGGGGGAGGCTAAGCCGCGTTCTCTTCTGATCGACAAGGGTCGTCGACGGAGGATTTTGTGACGGATGGAGGCTCTCTCGGCAGAGGAACAGAAGACGCCGCAGGGGAGGGAAAGGAAGACAAAAAAAGCCCGGACGAGGATGATGCTGCTATTCTGGGCGAGATATGGAGACGCAGTGAGTGGATTGGATGGATTGGATGGATGGGATGGAATCCATGGAATGGCCTGAGAATGCACGGCAGACGAGGTCCACTGGACTACCTACAGGTTGCGTTAGCACTGCTACTGTAAAATGTATGTACGTAGTATGGTGGATGTATTGAAGAACAGAGCTCCACGTCTCACAAGAGTCATGAATCAATCAAGTCAGTCAATCGATCAATCATGGATAGCGGCACCTATGTCTCTGGTCAAAACCCTCACAGAAACACGATGCAGCTGCCAGAAGGCCCGCACGTGTCCTACCCTCAGTCGGTCGACGATGTGTCCGCCTGCTTCCTGCAGGTACCATCTAATACGGTCCATCCATATGTGGCCCATCTCAATGGTGGCCCGGATCCCGGAGATGCAACCCATCCATCCCGTCCGTCCCATCAAGAACCTCCGGGCTCTTTCCCCCGTGAGGCCACTCAGGTTAGCCGCCAGGTTGAGTGAGCACTGACCGGGCTGCAACAACAACAAGAGCTCGGCTGTATTCTTGAACCTTGACAGAAACACAGGGCGCTTCAACACCTACGGTTTGGTTTATTATTAGCAAAACCTGCTGCACATGGATGTAGACGTGCAGTCCGGATCGAGCATGTGCAATGAGTGAGGCGTCCATCGGGCGCGTATCGAGGACGAGAAACACCGACCGACGGCGCATCTGAATCAAACTGCAAGCCACCTCCAAATCGTCACACTCGGGTAATCGGTTCAAGCCTCATTTTGTAGACCGTAGACGGAGGGAGAACCCGACCGGAAGTCGCATGCATCGCATTTTGCTTCTCGCAGTGGCGCTCGTTCTCGATGCTGGACATGATTGTTTTCCCTACAGCAGGCAAAGCAAGAGAGAGCTTTCGTCACGAGAAATGTCTCACGCGACTCACGCTGAATCTCATCCCCGTGTCGTCCAATTATCGCGTCCATGCACAGCAGAATGTGCCAAGTGAAGGCTTGAGGGAAAAAAGCTGGGGCCGTGTGTCATTGGTGCCTTTGTGATATCCTCGACCAGGGGTGAGACACGATCTGAACCCTCAAACACGGATCATCTTTGAATGTTTGAGAGGGGCTTTCTCTGTCTTTCTCTGGCTTCGGAGAAAAATAGGTTCTCAGCCTCCTGACTCGCGTGCCCTGGAAACGACCAAGATTCCTACAGCTGGTCTCGGATCATGTTGTTGTCACCCATCTCCTGAGGCACACGTGGGAATATAGTGCATAGCATCATCACTGACTGACACCTCAGTCAATTGACGAGGTCACGGTCGCCCGGTTCACCCAGTGGAATGGTTGCCCAGATGATGGCCACATAGGACGACAACAGACAGCCCAGGCAGGCCCTACAACCACTCACTCACTCACTCACTCACTCACTCACTCACTCACTCACTCACTCACTCAATGCTATGTGTGTCGCCGCAGAAGCGGTGTGATGTGGATGTGTGATGAGAGCAAAGCCAGCAGGGAGCTCCTCATTTGCTGTCGAGCGAGCCAGGCTCTCCATGTTTGCCATGGATAACAAAGTCCCATTTTTTCCCTTTCTCTGCTTGTCGTCCGTGGACAATGGACAAGCCGGGCCGGGTCGATGGATGGATGGATGGCATGAGCGTGTCCCATCGCCCGTGGTGACTGCGACGTCGCGATATGTGGTTATGATTTGGATCATCGCCTCAGCTGCATGAAAGAGCGTCTTTTCGCACGAATTGGTCTCGTTAGATTCCACGGTCACCCTCTAGCGTCCACTTTCGTCCTTTGGCCCCTGCATTGAGTGACCTCTTTTGGTCACTGAGTGCAGTCGATCCGACCCTTATTGGCGGGTCTGCCCGCAGATGGCTACAGTACGGTCTAGCGGGCCGTAACCTCGTGGCGATAGATCGAAGTCAACTCCGAGGTTACGAAGTCGGCAATTGAATCATGGAAGTTACTATGGGAGTGCCACTATCAGAATTTCCGTGTTCTTTTGCAGGCATATTCCTTCCTCATGAGAATAATTGTACATTGCAAACATCATCATCGTGGTGGAGTTTAGGTTATCAGTAGGTACCTAGGGTCAAGTACCCAAGTATCTGTCCAGGTAGGAATAAACCCCCAATGCCTACCTATTCTCAGAGGCAAAGGTTACTTACCATAGATAAATTGTTAATTTCCTTTCAAGGTTCATAGCAAACTTCTTTAGGGAATAAAGTGTATGTACGAACTGATGAGTCCTCAGCAAGACTCTAGTCACTCAGTCTTAAGCACGTATTTAACCATACTCGTCCTGTTACTAGCTGGCCAAGTCGGCATCTATATCAACCTACTACACACTCACTGACCATCAACCCTTACTCATCACACTTAAAGCTGCCAATTTCACGCATCTGTATGCTGGTCATCGATGTTGAGTACCTGTACGCAAACTTGTGGACAAACTTCTCGGCTGACACAGACCGGCTTTAAGATCCAACTAGTTAGAGACACCAACGATATGTGTGAAGGCCATACTCAGCCACCGTGGAGTACAAAGAAGTCAGTCGCATTGAGATGCTCTCTTGTCCACTGCCTCTTATGCTTTTCATTCTCCATTACCAAGATAGAACTCATCAGCCACCACGGCAATTCTCATCGTGCCAGTTTCCGAGTGATGTATGATATAGTTAATTTAGTCTAGTTCTGGGCTTGACCGGCTTCCATATCATGCGGCTGGAGGATGGTAGATAGCCGTACCTCCGCAGACACGACAGGCACTTGGCTCTATTCTTATAATAGCCTTTGAGAAATCCAGGGATGAATAGCCCGTGATTCAAGCTTGTCGAATGATAAGACAAACCCAGTCAAGCATGAGTGAGCTGGTTATTCCAACTATTGGGCTCTTGTATAGTTGTTGACTTCGCTTCCCCGGAGTACATCAGGTCCGAGGTCAGTATGCGCTCCAGCCGAACCTGAGCAGCCGCATATCTCGCTGACCAGTCAACTCGCATCTAAATGACGGAGGCTTGCTACTGACATCGAGCCGCTCAAGGCTTGCATCTCCTCTCCGCTTGGTGGCTGAGACGAGCGTCGTGTAGTGGAGAGCGGTCTCTCTAGAGTACCTAATGGATTCAAGTGTGGCCATGGAAGACAACATTTACGTTGTAACTTGCACTTCCATACGGAGTAGCGAATAGGCTCGTTCAGAAGTCCCTTCTTCCTTTAGACTGTAGTGTGTTTGCGCTGGGATAAAGACACCTCGCCAAGAACCAAGGGTCCTCGTCAACAGCCGCATCTAGCGCCCGCCTCAGGAGAGATCAGCTTCCCCCCCCAATCTCGCCAGCGAAACTCATTGGTCCCGTCAGATTTTGAGTTTCTTTTTTTTTTCTTTTTCTTTCGCGGAGCAGCTTGCTTTTTTCGACCGATTCGCACCCATCAGCCGGTCCTGCTCATTACAGGATATTCTTCTTTTTACTTTGTCCTGGTTCACCGGCCGCACCGCCGTCGCCGGATAGCCGAGCATGGGTCTCCGGGGGCCAGGCAATCTGTTGCTTCGTAGTCAGTTTTCTTGGACGTTTCACTATCCAGACTCGACGAATACTCTGGCCCACCACAGCTGCAGATGGCTTGCATATTGCTTTGTTTGTTTGTTTGTCTATTTGTTTGCTGGGTCATCGACATGAAATAGCCATTCAACTGTCCTCCTCCTCTCGAAGATGCCCCCTAATCCACACACTGCAGTTTCTACCGTTTCTAGTTGTGGGCACTACGTTGATGGCTTCGCTCTGGGCCGTTTGAGTCGACGTGGTGGTGCGTAAGTAT
>JABFEX010000557.1:0-11945 GCA_013623515.1 Fusarium illudens | reverse complement strand
CGAAAAGGGCCGTGGTTAGCTCCATTAGGCAGCTCTTCGCGATAGGTCGATTACTGCGGCGGACCCCGTAGCCAATGATCTCGGCGAGTAGCTCAGCTGCCCTTGGCCGTCTCGGGGGGTTAAAAGGTCCCCTACCGGGTTTCGAACCCGGCACCTTTTTGCAGGCTAGCTGCAAAATAGGTCTGCCCAGGCGGTTAACCACTCCGCCATCGGGGGGTTGATGCACCCATAGACACGCCGATCCACGAATCAACCTTTTTGATTTCCAGCGACTCTAGCAGATGGTGGACGTCGTCGGCCATCGAGTCAAAGGTGGTGTCTAGACTCTTTGGTGCGGATGAGCCTCCATGGCCAGGTTGATCGTATCGTAGAGTGCGGTAGCCATTGTCGTTGAGGACCTTGACGACGTGGTCCCAGAGTGAGAATGACGCACAGAGGGGGTTAGAGAGGATCACCAAGGGTCCATCCTTGGGCGTGGCGTCCAGGGCGTAAGCCAGGGTCCTGGAGTCGGGGAGAGTCAAGGTGCTCGCCATCCTGAGATATCCTGTAAAGTGGTTCCTTCTAGGATAGTATAGCTTCGAAGGAGATGAACTGATGATACGACGAAACATGACGAGAGTGGAGGTCAAGGTAAGAGTTGACTAGTCCAGTTGCTTCATTGGTGGGCTCCATCTCGATCACATCATCGCCATCCCCGCACTCATCTTGATGCAATCTACGGATATAGTCGGAAGCATGCTTCCGATGACCCCCCTACCTCCCTCCTGGTTCTTTTGGATGGGGGCATCGATTCGATGACTCCTTTGACAATACTGAGTCCATCTTCCCCAATGGATGCTGCATCCGAGATGTCGATAGCCGCCAAGCGTCGAACAAGGCGTATTCCCGAAGAGTTCCGTAAGCGGAATGCTCAAAGCTGTGACCGCTGTCGCAAGGTATGGACCCTCCTTGGCGTTGAAAGGACTCGGTTGACTGGCTTAGCGACGATGCAAGTGTGTTCCGTCTCCATCTGGTACGGGGTGTGTGACGTGCCTGGAGCATAATGCGACTTGTTCGTATACGGCGCCGCGAAAGACGCGCTTCTATGGGAGTTTGGATGATCTTAGCGATCGGTTAGTCACGGTGGCTCAGTAGTCTTGAATTTGTTGGTTGACCTTGTGTTAGATATCGCTGTCTCGAGGCCATTGTCAAAGGTGCCTTTCCAGACGAGACTCTCGATACAGTCAATGACCTTGCAGCCTTGGGCCGGCGGATGGGATACAGCATGCCCAATATAGCCGACCCAACGCGACAGCATGTTCGGATTGAGCATATAGTGCAGACACCTGCTCAGCGCACTTCATCGGGTCCCGAGGCTTCTACCGTCAACACTCAGTCCGCAGAGAGGGATGCTTCTCCCACTGGGACCAAGTCGCAAAGCGAGGAGCCTCAAGCCTCACTGGTCAAAGACAACTCTGGCCATGAGCATTACATTGGTCCTTCAGGCACTCTCAACTTCTGGAATCAGCTCCGTAAGCTTGTTGATGCCAACAATAGCCCTCATGAGTCGCCTGGCCGTGAAGGGTCTACCAAGTTTACTCAAGACAACACGTCGCGTCTCCTTGAAGCTGATGGCCAGGATGAAGAAGCTACAGGCCAGCGAGAGGTGGCAGAAACTGCTGCTCAGGATGGGCCTTCGCCTGGATCAATCACTTCAGCTATTGCACGCGACTTTACCCGTCTTCCAACTGCCGACATGAATGAGATACTGAGGCAGCTCCCACCGAACGATGTCTTGGAGCAGCTGATTCAGTCATACTTTAAGAATGTCCACGACGACTTTCCCCTCTTTCATCGAGCAACATTTGAAGACGAGTATGAACTGTATATTGTTCAGGCACGGAGACATCCTCAACTTGGACCATCACGAAGACGTCCGTTGCCAGACTGGGGTTGGATTGGCTGTCTTCATATGATGATTGCCTTTGGGTCTATAGCAGATCGAACTATCCAAAGCGTCGACCATGCAGCTCTTCGACGAAAGTCTGTCACCGTTTCCAGAGCCTTGCTGCCGCAGTTCATCTCCAAATGCTCACTTACGAATGTGCGGGTGCTGCTTTTACTGGCCTTGTTTTTGCACAACAACAATGAGAGGAATGCAGCTTGGAATCTCACAGGTACTGCAACTCGCATCTCGTTTGCGCTCGGTCTTCATCGATCAGACATGAGTTCTTCTTTTAGACCTCTTGAGCGGGAGATTCGGAAATGGGTATTTTGCACGCTCTACTCTTTTGAACAGTTTCTGGCTTCGAGTCTTGGTCGACCAAGTGGTCTGCAAGAACTCGATGTCGAGATCGTTCCTCCAAGGGAAGGGTTTGTGGATGGTGGTATTGGCACGGATGCCAAGCTTATGTCCTGGTCGCTCAAGCTTCAAGGTATTCTTGCAAGAACACGTCTTCTTCACCTTGGCACGAACCGTGTTTCTTTAGCACCAACACTTGACGAGATCATGAGTGCGTTGGAAATCTGGAAGAGAGATGTCGGCAAAGCCCCTGGTTTTGACATCCCCTGGGTCAAGAGTTCCGATTCGGGCTTGACGCTTGCGGATAACTCTAATGCTATGGACATGGAGGATCTCAAGGTGTCTTTGGCGTGGAAGACACGTGCCCAACTTCGTGCTGTTCTTCTCCTGCACATACAGTTTCACTACATTGCCATTGTGGCAACGCGTCCTCTACTTCTTGGCGATGTTGCATTGACACGCAAGTCGCCTACGGAATTGCCGAAGACATCTATACCTCTACTTGCCGCCATCTGCGTCAAGCATGCTTGCCAGCTGAGTTATCTGATCATTCTTCTTGACCACTTTGATGTTATCAATGGTCTCTCTGGTCTCGACATTTTCTATGCCTACTGCTCGGCTATGATTTTGATCCTTCGACTGCTCCGACTTCGTCCCGGTGAGAGCACGGAAGATGTCCAGGACGACGAAGGTCAGTTGCAGACCAGAATCAGGAATCTTGTCACCACGCTCCGTAGCGTGATAAACCGCACGGAAAAATCAGGTTCTATGAAGCGACTTGCTCAAGTTGTCGATACCTTTTCCGAATGTGCCAATAATCCAAACGAGGCGCCCAACTCGCACCCTCAAGGGGCAAACAGAAATGGGGTAACGCATCATGCCCCCGGGACGATGGATAACTCTCAGCATGAGTTTGGTCAAGCGACGACGCTTGGTTCTATGGAGGGCTTGTTGGACTTTTTGCCTTTTCCTGGGTTTGGTACGATGGAGGGTTCTATGGCTCAGTTTATGCCGGGAGGGGACGTGACGATGCCCGAGTGGTCTGATATGGAGTTGTTTATGGGAGGGTATGGAGAACAGGGTAGGACAACGTTCTAGAACTGGGTGAAGATACGGAGTCGACACTTATGCGGGTATGTCCCCTTGCAGAACCTAGTAGATTTGAATCTTGGGCGTCATGGGCCGCAGAATAAGGATACGAATGATGAGGTTGTCATCGAATATCAGGATAGGTATCTTGTGCAACATTACGGAGTAGCCCGCCGTGAAAGTCAACTGACAGATCAACTACCCCTGCAGACCGCTCAAGTCCGAGGTCCACAAGTCGGCCGGAAGATGGTAATGCTCGGGGCCGACCACCTTTCATCTCTAATCCTTGTCCATGGTGGCCTGATCTCTTGGTAATGCTTGGCAGCCCGCTCTCGGGTCGGGTGCCTGAATTTCCCATGTGGTACTCTGGAGTACAGCTGATTTCTTCTTCGGGTTTTAAAGCGGTGACATGTGTTGGAAAGTCGGTGACTGTGCGATAGTTATACGCTTTGAGAGCTGACATGTTGAACTCGGTATTCACCGGCTTATGTTGATTGATGTTGGGCGTCTGATCTATATCTTTTTAGGCGCCAAGAACTGCTATGGAATAAAAGATGGCAAACAGTGTCGTGGATGGGAGAGTTGAATGATTACCCTACGAGACGCCTACTGCCTGGGGCTGATTGGTGTAGGGACCAGGTTTCTTGCAAAGGCAAGGGCGTGGCTGCCTTGGCTAGATTCCACTGCTACTTTGTCCATCTTGCTTCTCTTCTTGCGGCTGATGATTGTACCTGCAAGTTCCCTCGTCCTGTTTCCCCTTGTCCCATTCTGCCGTCACCCTGACAAGCCAAGGCCTTGGCATCGTGTCCATTGCCGCAAGCTCCATGGAGAAATGATTTGCTTGGTTGCTCTGGACACAATTCGGATATAATACATGTCCGTGATCATGGGACATCCCCCTGGCCCGAGGCAGCATTTGTCAGACAGGGGTGTGAACTTTTGTTCCCCGGACGAGTTTGGTCTATGGTTACGTATAAGCTTCTCCCTTCACCGAAGGAACCATTAGATCCTATTGCTGCGCTTGTGGTTCTATCGGACCTACCTTTTCTTGTGGAGATCTGGGGAACACAAGACCGTTTTCCTAACAGCATCCGCGGCTCTCGAGCGCCGAGTCTCCAGTATTGAGGGCCCATGATGGACATGGTGATTGGCATAATGGTACGAGGGGGCGGACAGGGGTTCATAACACCACCGACGTCAGGGCCCGGCAATTCGGTGCCGACGCCTCTTGACGTTCTGGAAGAGAGAATGGCGCGCCCCCGGCCAAATGCTCGGCCGTTAAGATGCAACGTCACGGCATCAGAGCCATCTCGTGCAGCGTCGATCTCGCGGTGGCAGACAAAACGGTCCTTGTCTGAGCGTCACGGGGTAGGGGGCGCTTACGGGGATGAAGGTGATCGAGGTACGGATGCTGTTAACTGTGGGAAATGTCTTGGAGGAGAGTTGTGTGCTTGAGACGTTGGCGGATTTGTCGGAATTTGTAGAGGAAATAGTTGAAGAGTTGTGAATGGCGTAACAGGCGTTGAGGCTCTAACAGGTAAACCAGTAAGAATATTCAGCATATTCAGCGTGATCTGATGTTAGTGAATTACTTGGCATCATGGGTTCAGAGTTGCCATATTGAGCATCCTCTCCATAGCCCCACCCTTCCCCCGGAACCAACGTAATGCCGTACAAGCTCCGTCCATTGCCAACCAACCCCCTAACGTGACGCGCAGAGCCCCGACAGCCCGAGGCCGTATTGGTAGTCGAGATGATGGCATATATGGAGGCTCTGTCCTTGGCTTGTGTTCCCCCTCTTTCTTCCCTACCTACAGTTCACTCTTCAGTCTCATGACCACAACCTCCCTCAAGCAACTCTTACACGAGTAACTTCAACATGCCCATTGGCAACATCTACGCCATCGCCGGTGTCGCGGTGGTTGGCGGAGCCCTCTTTGGCTTCGATATCTCGTCTGTGTCTGCACAGCTCGGCGAGAATTCTTACAAGTGCTACTTCAACCAGGGCCCCAAGGGTCCGCCTTTCACCGACGATGATGATTGCAGTGGTCCCAAGTCTCTGCATCAAGGCGGTATCACGGCTAGTATGGCTGCTGGTTCGTGGCTTGGTGCTTTGATTTCGGGACCGCTTAGTGATCGTTTGGGAAGAAAGTATTCTATCATGGTGGGCGCTATTATCTGGTAAGTGAGGACACTCTTCGATGAGACGTGATACTGATGCCCCTTTACTAGGATGATTGGATCAACCATCTGCTGTGCTGCTCAGAACATTGGCATGCTTGTCGTCGGTCGTGTCATCAACGGTCTCGCCGTCGGTATCGAATCTGCCCAGGTCCCCGTCTACATCGCCGAAATATCCCCTCCATCCAAGCGTGGTCGATTCATCGGTATGCAGCAATGGGCCATCACCTGGGGCATCCTGATCATGTACTACATCTCCTACGGCTGCTCCTTCATCGGCGAGCAAAACTCTCGCAACTACAACACGGCCTCCTGGCGTGTCCCCTGGGGTCTGCAGATGGTCCCCGCCGTCTTCCTCTTCTGCATGATGAGTCTTCTTCCAGAGTCTCCTCGTTGGCTCGCTCGAAAGGATCGTTGGGAGGACTGCCATGCTGTGCTCACTCTTGTCCACGGACATGGAGATCCCAATCATCCCTTTGTCGCTCTCGAGTTGCAGGATATCAAGGATATGTGTGCTTTTGAGGCCTCTATCGCGGATGTCACCTATCTTGATCTCTTCAAGCCCCGCATGATCAACCGAACCTTTATTGCAATCTTTACTCAGATTTGGTCTCAGCTTACGGGCATGAACGTTATGAGTAAGTCTTTTCTTCACTATTCGGCGGCCATCGTTGTGAACGGTGACTACCGGCCATTGAGAGACTGTTCAGTGCTAACCAAGTCCAGTGTACTACATCTCTTACGTCTTCTCCATGGCAGGCTACAGGTAAGTCTCCTCGACTCTTTTCCCTGTCAAACACTCACACGACTCAGTGGCAACGCGAACCTGCTGGCTTCATCCATCCAGTACGTCATCAACGTGCTCATGACCGTCCCCGCCCTTCTCTGGATGGACCACTGGGGACGAAGGCCAACTCTCCTCGCCGGCTGTCTTCTCATGGGCACCTGGATGTTTGCCAACGCTGGCATCCTGGGTGCCAACGGTACTGTCTGGCCTGGTGGCAAGGACGGAGTGCCCGAGGTTTCCATGACCGTGTCTGGCTCTGCTGCAAAGGGTCTCATTGCCTGCACTTATCTCTTCGTCGCTTCTTATGCTCCTACTTGGGGCCCCGTCTCTTGGACTTATCCTCCTGAGCTGTTCCCTCTCCGACTCAGAGGCAAGGGAGTTGCATTGGCTACCTCAGCTAACTGGGCCTTCAACACGGCTCTCGGTCTTTTCACCCCCGTCGCCTTTGAGAACATTCGGTACGTGGTTTTCCAAAGTGTCATCACTTCATATACTGACAACTCGCAGATACAAGACCTACCTCATCTTTGGCGTCTTCAACATTGCCATGTTCTTCCACGTCTTCTTCATGTTCCCCGAGACTGCGGGCAAGACCCTAGAGGAGACCGAACACATGTTTGAAGACCCCAACGGCATCGCCTTCCTCGGAACTCCTGCCTGGAAGACTCGGGTTTCGACCAGCCTCACGACCAAGGCCGAGCAGGGCGACGTCGAGGCCAAGCTTGGCCTTGAGCATGAGGAGGGGGATACTGGTGCTGAGAAGTAAATAATGATAATGGGCGCTACTGATGTTAATGAAAGTGATGAAGAATTGAAGATGTCTGGATGGAAGTTTGGAGTTGAGAGGAGTTTTGAAGCGTGTACGAGATGAAGTTGACTGGGTAGTTTGGCTCTTTAATCTCAATTTCTCTACTCGAATGATTGTATCCTCTTGCTGGTGATCACGATACTGGGGCCTGGCATCCTCTGTATACAGCGAAGGAACGTCTTGACTGAAGGATACAGTATGTATTGCGAGATTTGTGGCTGTCAACTTAATCCTACTACTCCGCCCTCAAAGCCCCTTTACCATTGCCTCCAATTGAATGGGATCCTTGATGGCCGTGGTCAGATTTTCAACGCCTGTTGGTGTTACGAGTACATTATCCTCGATGCTACCTTGAGTCAGTATTACTCAGTCCCTTCAACTGACGAAGCAACTCACCGAACACCGCCTACATCCCAGTATTTATCCAGAACATCCGAGTTGATGAATCCTCTGTGTCGTTCGTCTTCGAAATAAGGACGGATGATGTGTTCGCAGAAATAGATCTAAAGGGTTAGCAAAGTCAAGAAAAGTAGAACGGAACTCTTACACCTGGCTCTACGGTAACTACACTTCCAGGTGGAAGCACCCCTCTCGTTCTCAAATACCGAAAGTATTTGTTTTCGTCTTCAAAGTTGGGGTTTCCTCCAACATCATGGGTGTCTAGACCGAGGAAATGTCCCAGTCCATGGGGAAAAAAGGCCAAGCTCGTCTGGGCACTGAGGATATCGGCTTTGGCGCCTTGGAGGATGCCGAGTTCAAGTAAACCCTCGACGGCAATCTCGTGGGCACATAAATGGACATCTTCCCATCTTACACCCGCTTTGATGATGGCAATGCATTCTACTTGCATCTTATAAACGATGTCGTATATCTCTCTCGATTCTTTCGTAAAGGTGCCTGACAGAGGAAACGTCCTCGTCTTTCTTGCGTAAGCCAAGTTCAGTAGTGATGCAAGACGCACTTACAATATCAGAAGCGTAGTTGTTCCACTCAGCACCCGCGTCAACCAAAAGGTTCTGCTTCCCCTGCAGAGGTCGATCGTTGGCTTCGTAATGCAGAATTGCTGCAGCTCGGCCACCAGCCACGATTGGAGGATACGCCATCGTCTTGGCACCATGTGCAACGCAGTGGCCTAAAAACGTTGCCTCTAGCTGCATCTCATTGCTTGCCTTGGAAGTTTGTTTCATGATGGCTTCGTGGCCGAGGCTTGAAATGAGGTTTGCCTTTCGGATCATGGCCACTTCGAACTCATCCTTGACTACTCGGCACTGGTCGATGATGTGTTTGAGGACAGATGAGTCGACATGGTGGGACCCAAACTTGATGTGGGAGGAGACTTGGTCCGCGATGGTGTAGACTGTTGAGTTCTGGGAACTAGAAAGGCGAGAGAGGGCTTCGTTGATCTCGGCCGAAGACTTGACTTGATCAACGTCGTACTTCCCGAGTGCCTCCTGGGGACTCAGAGGCAGACCCGACCATACAACCTCTTCAGGATCAACGGGAGGAATGAACAAGGTAGACTTGGAGGAATCGATATCGTAGATGAAATAGCAGTTGCTCAGATCACAGCCCGTAAGGTAATAGAAGTGTCGACGCTGTCTACAGGGTTATCAGTACAGCAAGTCTTTGGGGGTCAAGCTTTACGCACCGGAATGGTTCGACCTCGTCGCTATCTTCCAATAGCTTAGACATTCGCCCTTCGAGATAGAGATATCCCTTGGCATTAGGAATCTTTCCTCGTAAGAGCTCCACCACCCTCAGCGCGTGAGACTTGCCGGGATACTTTCCGCTGAGGACACGGTCCAAGTCTTCGACAGTCATGACCATTGGGTTTTCGGGGCTTATCTTTGCGTCGAGATTGGTTTTGGTATTTGGTGATCCAATCCAGGCACCGTCATATTATTCTTGGGCCCCGAGTATGGCTTTAAGTGGTCGCTCGGTTGGTGGAAGATGCGTCGGCGAACTTTTGGTGGAGACTCTCCCCCCTTGACTATGAGAAACTCGCCGATCAGGTGCCCCACGGCGGCTCTTTACGGGCTATTTCTGACGGGAGTCAGTTGGCCGATGGGCTGCTCGTCTGAGTAATGCATGTAGCATGGGTCGATTAATACATGGGGGTCTCGAGTTGGCCGAAAGCAGATCTTATCTGGGGGTGTCACATCTTGTTGGCTCGTCGTCTTGGCGTGGCAACGCTGGGTTACCCCGGTTGGTGACCAACAGCTTGTTGGTGGCAGGGCTCATCCTTGAGCAATGTTTTGATTCAAGTTCGCGCCGCCATGTTGGTGAACTGTCCCTTGGCCGATGTGTGACGCAAAATAGAGTGGCGTAGCGAGGACCACCATTCCATAGTACCACACCGAGAAACCTCGATCCATGACAATTCATTTCGATCAGTTGGAGGGAAAGTGAGAACCTCTGCCACATACAAAAATGACCTCGTTGTCCTTCGGCTGCCGATGTATAGCTCCGTGGTCTGGTCCACTCGAACCTGCTGGAGAAGCTTATCGTAGCGGAACTGCCCTAAACAATCCCGGTGACCGTTTTCATACACCAGAAGCACCCCCAGGATTGGCTTGTGGGCAAATGAAACATCTCTGCAAATGGTCACATCCACGATGCCTTCCATGCTGCAGCATGAGACGAACCAAGGTTCGTTAGATTGGGTCCAGAAGAATGGCGACTTTGGTATGAGGGATGGTGGGAAAGGTCGCTGGGCAGGCGCTTGAATTCCTTCAAATGCCAAGTATCTGATCGACTTGTCTACCACAGAGTCCCATGCGTTGAAATGAATCTGTGACCCGCCAGGTGCGGGTGTCAGGATTGTATCAAGTGCTCGGCATGAGTCTGGTGGACCACTGGTTCCAAACAGGGCATTCCTGCCTTTATTCGTAACGAACTACGATGGCTGGGTCAGAGGAGTTTGTCGTTTAGACAAGGGGAGAGTTCTTACCACCAGGCAGACCGAGGGCCGACCCAATGGGTCTAACGCGTATCGTCGACATATTTCTGTCACATACTCTCCATCGTCGAGTGGCATGTGAGCGAGGAAAGTACCTGGGAGGGAGGCATCCATCTCCACATAGAACCCAGTATCATCGTCACACCCATGTGCATGAATCATAGTGACGGAGTCCCCATCAGTGGCTACTGTGTATCCAGTTGTACCCTTGGCATTGCAGTTGAAAGAGTTCATCCGAAGTCGCTCGGGGTGTTCATTGAGGCGACCAAGCGTCGTGAGATCGATGATATCGGTTGGATGTTCGGGGCTTCCCCAGCCGATATAATTGCTGGTAATCTCAGATGCCGTCTCGTCAGAAACGAGGATGTCTCTGAGTTTGATGCCCTGACGACACGTTAACCTAGCCTTGGGACATTTGAGCGTGCCACCTACGTCTGTTTTGACAGTGATTTTCCCAATACCATGTGGCGCAGAGATAGATCTCCACCATGATCTTGCTATGGGGGTAGGTCCTGGCAATACAGCAGCAGCATCTGAAGAACAGAACCTGACACACCGAATCCCACGATAGTCTTCGGCAATCCAGATCTTACGAACAGCTTGGCCCCCCTTGCTTGCTATCACATGGTGTTCGTCCTCTCGCGTTTCAGATGTCGAATTGACGAGACCTCTGGCATAACGCACGCCATCCACGGCATGGTAGCTTGCGTATACATCGCGTGAGAGGTCAATCAAGGTATCAGAAGCCTTCTTTCCCAGCGACTGTTCTTCAGACGTGATCATGGCACATTCGCGGACAAGCAGTCCAGCTATGGTGGTCAGTATCTCAGGCGCAAGATGGATCTGAAGGACGGCATTTAGCTTTGGGGCCAGGAGACGTCGGGCACGAGCAAGACGTCGGTGTTCTTCGTCGGCAGGAGGCTCAAAAGTATACTCTCCAGCAGCAAGAAACGCGTCTGACATGACGTAGAGCCTGAACCAGAAACAGTTGCTGTGGAAAAATGGCACCCGACGACCAGCCATCATGCAACGTCTGGCACACGTGTGATAGTTGACCCATTCATCGTCGTCGTGTATCGTGTCATTCATACGGAGCGGAAACTCGTGAGAAAACCGCCCATGTTTGATACCTGCCATCAGATGAGATATTGTCCAAGCCATCCATTGAGGATGGAACCCACACACGTGCGAAAACCAAGTCACCTTCCCGTAGGCCAAATTGACAAAGCCGGCACCTTGTATCCGACATGCATAAGAATGGCGCATCTTCGGGTTCCATAGCTAGTAGCCACGTTTCCACACAAAAGAGTCTAGAGCTGCTATTGGTGCGAGGAATTGAAAGTAGGTAGACAAGTTGGATTTCGAGTTTAGTTTCGGTCAAATAAAGAGGAACAAATCTAAGCTGCCTTTGAGTCTCGTTTGATCACGTGATGGGCTTACATAAGGACACAGCCTGACCAGTTCAGTTCAACTCGGCTACGATCATGAGTTTTGCGGTTAATTTAAATCTAAGCTAATTCTTCAGTTAAATAAAGCAACTTGAGATCACTTAGAATCGTCCTAGTTCACTAACATATTTCCGACTTGGTTCGATGCGTCCGCTTCTTAAAAGTAGGCCGCTTGGGCACCTCAGCCCGAACTCAGCTTAGAGTAGCGAGACTTTAGCTCTTAAACTCGAAATAGATTTTAGTATGCTTAAGTTTCGTCTCTAAGTTTATTAGTATCGCGTTATAAGTCTTTATAGAAGCTACGATCTATTAGTATAGTTATCCTATTAAGGGCCAGGCTTTAATTATATTAAAAAATATAATATCTATATATTATAATATTATATCTTAAT
>JABFEX010000556.1:0-18538 GCA_013623515.1 Fusarium illudens | reverse complement strand
AGATAGCTCCTTTGTGATAGATCTGCTTTGGCGCTGAGCGATATGACGCTCAGTTGTGTCTGCGAGTCGTTGCCATGGAATGGCAGATGTGATTGGGTCATTCCTTGGACTGAGATGGCCGTGTTAGATTCTTGAAAACTTGCAAAAGAGCCCCCCTCGAGATTGGGGTCCAACGTGAAGACGTCTAGCTCGAGAGACAACCCAAGGCTATGGGAGGATGCCATGGTCATCTCCAAAGCTTGTTGATTGTCTTCATAAGCAGTCCACGGAAATTGTTGCTGAACCCGCTCAAGTTCAGTGTTGGCTTGGCGTCGAGTTGGCTGGTCGTAGATGCATGGCAGCTCCCTTTTCCCGCAGCGGGAACATGGTTGGCCAAAGCTGCACTTGGCCTTGGCCCTACTGCATGATAGGCAAGATCTCGGACGACCCTTGCGTCTGGTCTGGGCACGCTGACAGTACCTTATATGGCGGTTATATGAGTGCTCTGTGGAATAGTCAGGGATTTGAGAAAGTGAAGCCGGTGAAGGAGGCGGAGCCAACCTTGTGTGTAGACCTTGTCGCAAAGGAGACAACTCTTGAGGAATTGAAGCTCAGTCTGTACCTCCATGTCGAGTTTCGCTGCAAGGGCCCTTGTACGAAGTAAGATCAGTGGATAATAGCGTGCCTTTGGGACAGAAGAGCCTCTGGACATGGTACACTGTGGTGGCTTTGCGAGATTTCGCGTGGACGAGAGGTCACGTGTTGTATTGCACCGGAGTTAAGTTATCTATCTCCATAACATCCATGCTGCTTCAATCCGGGTGTAGCCCGGTATTACCAGCTACCGAGTTACATAGTTACATCTTCTGTCCCTGCCTCTAGATCACTCTCAACAAGCCACTCTATGATCCTTCATGCCCATATACACGCAGTTTACCAGGGGAGGGGACCATTTCGGTCACTGAATGTCCTCATAGGCCCATCCTCACCCACGGTGGCCAACTCGACGATGCGCTCTGCTCCAACTTCGGGGCTATGACCGTACTCATTGAAACCGTTCAGTGCCGTTTGAACATATCCGGGGCAGGCAGAGTTGACCTTTCCTCCGGCGTCGTCCAAGATTCTCGCATAGTTGAGCGCGAGCATGTTGACAGCTGCCTTGCTCGCGTCGTAGGCCTTGTAATCGATCTGATAGTAGGCTGTGGTCTTGTCTGTGGATCTTTCCAGGCTTCCCATGACGCTGCTAACAAAGACGATGCGAGGAGGTCCGGCCTTGGCTTTGAGGAGAAGCGGGACCAAGCCCTCGGTCAAAGTGGCTGTGCCGATGACATTGGTCGTGAACGTCTTGCTGAAGAGATCCCAAGTGCTCAGCCCCTCATGGTGGTCGATGAGGATACCAGCGTTGTTGATGAGAGCGTCGAGGTATCCGAATCGTGTCTGGATATCCTTGGTGGCCGTTTCAATTGACGTCGGCGAGGTCAGATCAAGCTGCACGACCGAAGCCTGGTGACCAGCATTGCGGAGGTCGACGGCCACTGTCTCACCAGACTGTGGGTTTCGAACGCCGAGAAGAACGTGATAGCCGTGCTTGCTGGCGAGGATCTGAGCAACGGCACGTCCAATGCCCTGGCTCGCACCAGTGACAAGAGCCAGGGGGAGTGAGGCGGGAGAAGACATGTTGGCAATGGTGTAGAAATATGGTAATAGATGCGCAAGAGCTCCAAGTGATGTTTTTGGTGTGGTTTGATGTTTGTCTGCTTCTCCGGGGCTGAAGCCTACTTATATTTGTGAAGAGTGCCGTCAAGTTACCTCATGTCAATATGAGCCCCCAAGGACAATTTGGCCGTAACTGGAGACTAAGCCATGAGAAGGCTGGATGACAAATGGGAACTGATGATCGATTACGTCGCTTTAGAACAAGTTGCTTCATCGCAGGCCAAGTTGGCCGGCATACGACAAATATCGCAAGTTGGTGGCGGGGACAGCGGCCAATTTGGCCGGCGTCGGTCCTGGCTCTCTTCATGGGCCAACACATGCCCAATAGTCCCGTATTTCTTGTCAATATTAATTTACTTGTAACTGAATTGTAAAACCGGGTCGGATATTGCATTAAAGTCCGTGGGGGCGCCCGAAGGGCTTTCCTTTCCCCGGCAGATTGGCACAATCTTGAGGACCATCGGCGGCCACAACCTTTTTTGCGGAGTCTGAAAAAGATATGGCCTTGATTTGGTGTAGAGAAGCTTCAGGGCAACTGGCACATTCACATTCCAACAGTATCACGGCGACTTAGATGACTCTAGAGTGAATGCAAGTTTAGATTTCACATCCATAGCGATCATTCGCCTCTCCCTAGGAGGTATCTGTTTGCCTGCCTTTAAATACTACTGGGCCCAACTAGAAGCTAAGCTTCTGGCCTGCCTCGCCTGGAACAGTCGAGCGCACCTTGCCCGACCCCAGGAGGCTGTACTTGTAGGGAACCGAGGTCAGTGTTCCCTTGCTAGCTGTGTTCTGGCTTTCACCACCGAGAACAACATCCTCTGCAACGACGTAGCCAATATCCTTGCTCGACTCACTGAAGATGGCCTTCTTGCCCACATTCTCATAAACGGATGACTGGATGAGCGCTTGGGCACCCATGCGGCTGTTGAGGCCGGTATCCATGGTGTCATAGTATTGGCTGGGAATTAAATTAGCTCTTGGACGCTAAAACAACGAGGTGGAGAACTGACTTGAAGATATGGGCTGTGCCGAACCGAAGAAGGGGTCCACGGCTGCGAACGTTGTAGAAGTGGTTGTTGGCATACGTCACATGGAGCTTGCCAGTATCTTCGGCTGCGTTCTTGTCCGAGTGTCCGACCAGCGTTCCCTTAGACTGAAGGAGAATATTCAGTTAGTAATCCTGAGAAACTCTTTCCTATCTGTCACATCTTGTGAGGTAACTTACATGGTCATGGAGGTAGGTGTACGAGATGGTCACCCAGTCAGCCGCATGCGAGAGATCCACAAGACCATCATAGAAGTCCTTGTCGCCTGATCTAGCAGCAGAAAGATCACAGTGGTCGACCCAAACATTGGTGGACTTCTGGATCGTGATGGCATCGCCATAATCAGCCTCAACCTTGGAGATTTTCATGTTGCGAACGATGACGTTCTTCTGCCCATTGATGGTGAGGCCGACGCCAGTAAGAGCTAGGACAGACGATCAGCAAACGTCACATAGGATCGATCAAGAGAAAACATACAGCTGCCCTTCTTGCCGATAATGGACTTGTCTGACGTGACTTGGACCTTGGCAGCACCGGAGATACTGCCCTCAACAAAGATGACAGCAGCACCAGCAGCGCTAGCCGCCGCGGTCAGTTCGCTGAGGCTCTTGACTGTCACTTGCTTCCCACCGGCTCCTCCTTTTGTTCTATTGACCACTGGTTAGTAAAGAGTCCTCCTTGCTGTAGGAAGAGAAACATACCCGCCATTCTGTGTGCAGTATCCGATTGTACACGTGTCCGTGGCCGCCGCCCTGGAATACAAAGAGGGTCCAGGGGACGCAACAGCAAGCGTGGCGACGAAGAGGAACTGTAGAAGTTGCATCGTGAAGAATAAGAGACAAGTAGATGCCAAGATGATGTCTCAGTGTGTGCTGCCGCCAAAATTGGATGGCAATCGTTGCTCCTAAATACAAATACAGACCCCTGAGGGATCAGAATAAAGCCGACCTGTATCCTAGTATGAAACAACTTTATTTGCTAAGAATTTCTCCTTAAATAATAATGCCTCGAATCATTGGCATGTTGTTTCAGAGCCATCCTTGACACAAGGAGGTTGAAGCAAGCCGGGTCATTCATTGGAGGGAAAACTCGGCCGGAACTAAACGTCACGCTGCAACCCACATTGGAAGCTTCAATGACATGGTTAAAGTGCAGGGAGCAGTATTTTCCACGAGCAGGAGTCTTTCCAAACATATAGTTCATGGTATCGCCCTGATCCTAAGGGGGTGTAAGCGTTGCATCAGGCGGACCAGTTTCCTCCGGATTGCCTGGTTTAGAGTCCGTAGGAACAATGTGACACCTGTCAAGTGGAAACTAAAAGGAATCATGACATGGTGTGGAATGGAAAGTTTCGGTCTGAGTTTGCCGCATGACACAAAAGATTCGTTCGTCCTATCACATAAATCTATCTCTAAGCATGTCTATTCAAATTGGGGGCAGTCTACTGGTATCTATTAGGCGGAACTCCCATTCAAACAATCCGAGTCCTTGACAAAGTCCAGTCTTGGAGTCGGTGCCCTCCGCTTCACACCCTGACCGAACAAGAAACTCTTGCCAAGACGTGTTTTTCGACAAACCTGTGCACCGCGGTTTGCCAAGTCGCGCTCGCAGTGGCCTGGCCTGAGCCTTCGCAAGCATCAATGACTGCTGCCAAACGTGAAGATTGGTACTTCTTGAAGGCCTTGGCGAGTTGTGTTCTGTCTGTTGCGGCTTGATGGCCATCGGCTCTCGTTTCCTGGACAACCCGGTACAGTTCATTCACCAGGACTAGAACATCGACGATGCCGTTATTACAACCCGCCCCGGTGCTAGGAGTGAACTTATGTGTAGCATCACCGGCAAGCACAATGCGTCCATTCCAACTCCAATTCTTTACAACACCTTCCTCCACATTGACCAGCCCTGATTGAGTTCGGAGAGAGAATGCCTCTTTCAAGGTCAGCTTTCCTCCAGGTGCAAGCAGGAGATGGCCCCAGCGTTCAACCAGGGCAGATTGATCCTCCTCAGTATATCGCACTCGGCTTCGTGTCGGGCTCTCCAGCCTCTCGTACAAGCCCATGATGGTCGTCTCTGGGCCAGAAAAGAGCTGAGTGGTAGCGTCATGGCCATGTGTCTCGGAGGTGACTCCGGCTTGTAGGCCAGTAAACGACGTCGGTATCCGGAGCCAGAATGCTCTATAGGTTGTCAAGAAGGGCGTTTCTTCATTGACCCCTGATGCGTTGGCTTTCAAGCCCAGCATGCGCATTCGTTCCCGAATGAGACTGTGAGCACCGTCTACAGCGATAACAACTGAACCCTGGTAGGAGCTGCCATCCGCGCAAGTAACTTGGATGCCGTCTCCGAGCAGAATAACATCTTCAACTTTCTTCCCAGTAATGATATTATTCTGCATCTTCGAGGGGAGGGACTGGTAGAGAACTCTAGTGAGGTCATGGCGGCTCAAGACCCGAGGCAATGTGCCAAAGCTAAGCACGATTAGCGTTGGGCTGGCATTGAAGAACGGGGAGCCTACTGTTTCTCGAAGTCCAAGAACCATCGCACATCACCAATATCTTGGCCCTGATGATCTTGGCGTTCAGTTCGACCGAGAGGAGTGCTAACCCTTTCAAGGGAGTCGAGTAGACCAAGTTGGTCGAGGGCATGTATACCCATTGGCATCAGGACAAGGTTGGCCCCGGCATCCATTATGGCGCTTGGTCGACTTTCTAATACGATGTAGTCGATGTTGGCTTGGGTAAGGGCGTGAGCAGCTGTGAGTCCAACAGGACCACCGCCGACAACGATGACCTTGAAGTTGCTTGCGTGCATTGACTTGGCTTGAGTAGGAGCTTAAAGTTGTTATAAGACTATAAGATAGTACGGATGGCCAAGACCGGCTTGGCAGAAAGATATATAAACAATATTTAAAGCATATGGTCTACCCATCCTTGGATGATTATATCATCGTCGCCTTTCGCGCCTTACTCGCACTCGCACTCGGAAACCTCGAAAGGGTTACCCAATTAGGAAAGGCTTCGGCGTCGGGCTCCTTGAACACTATCCAGTCGCAAAGCGCTTGAGAGCTATGTACCTACCTATGTAACGTTTTCTAACGTTAGGCGCAACCCAGAGGATATTTCCGAGCGCAACAGGAGAAGTATTGCGTATCACTGTGTCAATCGGTGTATGAATTACTCCGCCATACGTCTGCCACTCTCCATTCGCGAGCAACGCGCTAACAACCCATGCACAATCCATCTCCTCGGTTTCGCTAAGCCGACGAGTCTGTAAAGCCTAGCTGACAGGAACTTTATTAGTGCGAATCTTATTAAGCGATAGTCGCCTACAACTACATGTTGCAACCTGTGTGACAAGCTGAGAGAATGATCCAGCAGCCACGTCACCTGTGGTCCTAGCATCGCCTCCATTGCTTGTGTTATATTTCTATCTGTAATTGGTAGAATCTTCTCTTGCATAACAGGGACAGCCATGGTCGCTGGTAGTGTTTGATATAGCCTAAACCACGACATTATATCTGGGTTATGCGCAGATCTGCCTCCCACACTTTGCACCACGTTTCGGGTTAGTAGGGCTGCGCTTAAAGTCCATAGATATAAGTGTTTGATATCAAAAGGATAAATATTAAGGCAGAGGGTGACAGAGAGCGGTGCAATTAAGCCATGTTCGTAAAGACCATATCTGTTCGCACCTCGATAGCACTTATAAGTTACATAGCGTATAGATGGAAAGGATTTCACCATCAAATTGCCCCTCTCGATCTTGATAAGTATCGTCGATATGAAGCTCATAGTCATTACTAAATAGGGGGTTTGGTGACGGGTAAATTATATGTGACCTTGAGGAATCACTTAGGCGGCAGGCGTGGAAGGCATGTTTAAGTGCATATACTGCCGTCGACTCTCGATGATCTAAATCTCTGAATACCTACTTCTTCGTGGTTTATAGAGGGCATGGGCTGATGCTTCTCTTCTCATTGGTGAGATTGCATAACGAATCTGGACGCAAGCCCCTACATGCTACGCTAGTCTGTCCTGTTATTTCTCGATCCCGGAGATAAGGGTATGATCCCAGCTGAAACAGTGGGCCCGAGGTTCTCTGCTTCCTTAATTTTTTATCCCTTAATCTACCATGGCCTACTACGGCTGTCTTCGCTTATACGTATCCTCCTGACATGTCGTTGATAATGTCCGCCTATATAACCACGCTGGAAGATACCTCGTTCCGGCTTGCTACTGTTGAACTTGTGTCTAGCGTTGAAAACAATAAGAACGAAGCTCAGATCCTAAGCGTTACCTTGATAACCTATTATATCTCGGACGCCATAACTCCCAGTTATTATGCCCTCTCTTATACCTGGGGGCCACTAAGGAGGGATGCCCCAGGGTTTGTACAGTTAGATGACTGGCCTATTCTTTTAAACGGAGAGGTATTTCACGTCAACATAAATCTCTACGACGCTCTGCTGCACCTTTCTCAATACTGCCCGCGAAAGCCGATATGGATCGATGCCTTATGCATCAATTAAGGCAATATGCCCGAGCGCTAGCTTCAAGTATTAGCCATGGATAGAATCTTCAGCGGGGCCAGAATTGTGCTCATCTGGCTGGGGAAGTCATCTGCCCAGCTTCAACTTGGATTGGAGATTGCGGACCGGATCGGCGAGCTCGCTACTCGCGAGACTAAACGGATTATCTCAAATCAGAGATATGGCTTTAGTATGGCTTTGGAGAATATGAAACCTGACTATGGTCTGGAACCCTTCACCCTGGCCGAGGCAGAAGTTCTCGTCACCCTGTTCGAAAGTAACTGGTTCGCCAGAGTCTGGGTCATATAAGAAGTGGCTCTTGCACAATAAGTCGGCGTCTTCTACGGTGACGATATCCTGCCGTTCGATAAAATTGGAGCCATGGCGGCTTTCCTATACCTGAGTGGCTTGGCTCTGGCTATTACTTATGAAGTTGGCCGAGCCCGCGGCGATCTTGGTCTTGACTCCTTGGATGAAGTGTATATCTACTAAGCTGAGAGGATCCAGCTCCTCCGTGAATGGTGCAGAGGGGAGATAAGCACCTGGTTTGACGTCTTGCCGCTGGTAGACTTTATAGCTGGCATCGAAGACGAGCACCTGATAAATGGCCCGGGAATAGGCGGTGCTGCTGGCCTTATATTACTGAAACTTCTCTTATGGACGGTCGGGTTCGGTGCTATAGATTAGCGAGATGTCGTGTACGGGCTTTGGGGGATTCTTTAGCATATGGCCGATGCCTAGGGTGCTGATATGCTGAAGTATCTACGACCAAACTACAATATCACCGCGGCAAAGCTTCTTGAAAACGTGGCCAGGGAAATCTTGAAAACCTCTGGCACCCTGATGCTCCTTATACTGGTTAAGGATCCGACTAAACGCGAGACCTAGGGGTTGCCTTCTTGGTGCCCGGATCTCTTACCGATTCTCGATAGTTATCCCCTCTGCGGTCTAAAGTTCAAATCTGTGGCCTATGTCAACGTAGGTGGGCATATGAAGGAGATGCTGGAATAGCCTTCGCTGGGCGTGGAGGGTGCCGTACTTCGCCTGAAAGGTATCTCTCTCGGCCTAGTCGAGCTGACTGGTGAGTGTTTGATGGAAATCAGGGAAGTAAGGATAGAGAATTGGATAAAGATCATGTCTCGTATGGACTAGGTCTACCTCCCGACGGGGTAGTCTTCTGTTGAAGCCTTCTGGCGGATACTGATTCACGACTAAGACTTGTCTAGTCGCCTAGCTAAACTCCCCTAGCCCGAGGGCTTCCGGGATACTGTCTTGATTATTATGGTCAAATGGCTTCACGGGGTGTTTGACTCTGGCGGAATAGAAGCGGTGGTCGAGCTTATCTAATCTTGGGAGGACCTTGACTTTGAAAAGCTGGCTGAGAGATACCCCTATGATATTTACGGTACTAGTTTCTTGTAGTCCTACTGTAGGTGGGCTGGCCTCCTCCCCGAGATAGAAAGCGATCGCTTGCTTCCTAGCGAGGAGAGGGTGGCCTGGCAATAAAGCCGACACGCCAGTGGGGCTGTGTTCGAGTTGCTACTAGGAGGCATACTGTTCTTTCGGCGTATTGTCCTTACTTCTGGGGGGCACCTAGCATACGCGTCCGAGTCTATATCTCCCGGAGACGAAGTGTGGATAGTGTCCGGATGTCCTTCCCCCCTGATATTGCGGAAGGTGGGATTGGAGGAGGACCGGTATAGCCTTATTAGTGAGGCGTATGTCCATGGGGCAATGAACGGGGAGGCTATCATAAATGAAGTTGTATGGCAAGATATTATACTAGTCTAGACTGACGGCAAGTATACATCAGGGTTCAGATTCTTATAGCGATAGAGTGCCAGGTAATATTGGGTTGAGATAAAATAAAGATGATCAATCAAATACTCCCAGACTCGGTAGCCTTGGATTTCGGCATCAATGTTTTTACCATTATATCTAATGTAGGCATTGCGACATTCGGTGCTCTGGTAGTTGAAGCCCGTGTCAGCGTCATCTATGCCGTCGCTGCTTCCGTCTCCGGGCAGACCCGTCACCCTGTCGAAGCACCTGTGATGGATGGGCTGCGAGTCACTGCTATCATAGTTGCCATAGAACCCTGCGATGCCTCTGTAAGCTTTGAAGGACCAAGCCTCCTTGAATTGGCCGTCACAAGGCAGCGGCCCAACTTTGCCCTTGTCGGTGAAGTACGAGCAGTGGATATTGCTTGGGGTCTCATCGCGCTCAGCCGGGACTCCGACACAGTAATCCATGTCGCCTTCGCCGGTGACGACGTACTTGGGAAAAGAGTTAATACTGCTTTCACTCGTCGACTTTGCTTGAGCAGTCACTTACGTAGCTAAAGCTGTCACTCTGATCATTGCAGTCAATGTTATCGTAGAGGGTGATATTCTACCCTAGGACGGTAGGAGCGAGGGCAAGGAGGGCTGCACCGAGGGAAAGACGCATGGTGATTGTGTTCCGAAGGAAAGAAAGATGGGTTGGCTGTAACTTACGGTATTGGGTTTTAATGCCGTTATATATTAATAATTGTGTCTTTTGCTATTATGGCTAGCAGTCGCGTCATTAGAAATAACAACAATGATTTTTTATTTTTCTTCGCGCTGCCTATGGAATGTAGTTGCGAAGGAAAATATTGATAAAATGAGCAGGACACGAGTTAAACTTGTCTAGGAAATAATACTGAATTAATTTTTATTGAGTATTTTACTTCCCTTGTCATAGAAGCAGGGAGAATGTGTGGCATAGTAACTCGCGATCGCGACTCCTGGATGCATGAACACATTTCAACAGCCATCTGTCCCAAGCCTACCCTGAAGGCCCGATCACCACAAAGATGGTCCCCATCCAATCACTGGGCAGCGTTCCGGCTCAGCTAACAACCGACTAATAGAGAGAGCCCTCACTCAGATTTGCGAAGAATGTTGTCTTCCAGCATAGCATCATGGGTCGAGGCGCTGGGACCAGTTGGTGTTTCTGCAAGTTTGGAGGCGTGAGCACTCGGCAAGACGAGTCAGAATATCACGTTGGAGCTCCAAGGGGAGCTTAGACCAGGACATGTTGTTGGTAATGTGTTGCATAAGGGCGTTCGTTCGAACTTTGTTAGGAAGAGGGAGGTTACGGGGAGGATGGGAAGCAACACTTTATCTCTACTTGGTCACAGAGAAACGTGCCATCTTCATATGCATTTGATAAGTAAACAGCAAGTGTCAAAACCAATAAGGTCATAGTATTATAGAGTTTGATCGGGCCCTTCTGGCCTTCCCCTTGTAGTCATGGGGTAGCCTTCTAGGTTAGGCCTAGCGTTGCCGAAGCTTAGCCGACGACCCTATCTTTCATCCGGTGATTTAGTCTACAATCCCGTGACCACTCGGGACACTACAGGCAGGGCCCAATTCAACAGGACCCCGCTATAGGTATCATCGTATACTACGGTATCAGGCATAAGTAGGGGCCCCCCTTTACAAAGCGTCCCCGCTTTTTAAGTTACCCTACAGTCTAGATTTAGAGTTTATATAGTAAGAAAAAAGTCACTCTTTATTACCTTCTTTCTTATCTATCTAATAAATATAATTAATAAGAGCGATAAGAGTAATAAGATAAAAAAGGTTCTTTAAAGAGCTATATTTTAAAGGTAAAAAGAAGGTCACTCTTTATTACTAACCTTCTTATCTACCTAGCTAATAAGACTGATAAGACCGATAAGAAAAACAAAGGTTCTTTAAAGAGCCGCATTTTAAAGGTCATTAGCATAGTAAGTTTATAAAAAAACGGGGCCCGCTACGTAAAGGGGGGCCCCTACTTATGCCTGATACCGTAGTAAGCGATTACGGCTGCCTGGGTTAAATTCGAGTAATCAATCAATCAGCTCACCTGATTCCTAAAAGATCAGCTTATATCACACGCGACAAGATCTCCTCAGACTTCCCGAGCGGCTCAAATGGGTCGGCTGGCCCCGTTCGTAAAGAATCGCTTGGAATGGATCGATATCCAGGAGCAAAGACACAATGGACATAGTCTGCGCGACCGGGCCACCAACGGCGATGGGCTCGACATCTCGACGTCGCTGACACCCCAGCTCTTGCCCAAATATGGCTGGGTGCCTAGTGGCCTGTCGAAAAGGCTGGGGTTATCCGTCACCAAGTTCTACTCAGACCAGCAGCAATCTCGTTTACTTTCTAAGCTACCTAAGGAGATTCGGGTATTGATCTGGGGCTATGTCGTTGGCGGGCACGAGGTCACCATTGTGAGAAAGATAAACAAGCTGTCGCATGCGATATTTCCAATGGATATGGAAAGGGTCAACATGGCGAAGCTGGTGCCAACTAAGCAATCATGGGTAGGACCAATAGGCTATGAGAAGCGGTACAAGGCCACCGAGACAATGTCTGAACTTGACATGCTACCCCTTCTCCGAAGCTGCAAGCAAATGTGAGTCCCACCACACTGCCATCTGAAGAAACCTAAAAAAATGCCAAATGCCCCTGGAGTTATCTCGAGGGTTTGTATATCTTATATAGCGAGAATTCTTTCACATTCCACACGATAGAGGCCTTCTACCGGTTTCTCCTACTCTCATCCCACAATGGTCTCCAGTCGATCCGACATCTTACACTCCAGTGGTCGGGTTTTGCGTACTGGGCGGTTTATCAAGACCAGGATACAGGAGAGCCCTTGCACGAGTATGACGAAAGCTGGCAGGAGATCTGTGATGCGATTGCCGCCATGGATAACTTGAGATCACTGGCAATCATCGTGCCGACAGGAATCGACATCAGTTTCCGGCCAGTGGAAAAGCACCATATCATTTCTAGAATCAGCTTACCACTTGTTGCTCTACCAGAGCATGTCGACTTTACCTTCGCCATTCCCGACGACCATATTCTCCCGCACTCGCAGGGTTTACTATCCGAGCGAGGATGTCGGAATTTACGCCTCGTCGGCTTGGGCTCTCCTCTTAGATTCAGACATAACGACGACGACTCGGACTGATTTTTATTGGTGCCTGTAATTATATTAAAAAGGATATATGGCACCTTACTGTTTTCATTTGCTTTTTAGTAGATTCTTCTTCAAGCCATATATTTTCACCTCTCCATCCCCCTTTTTACATCCAGTGACTCAACACCGTGACTCTACTCAACCATTATGTACTTATGGAGGGTTGACTTATGCTAGGGCACTGTAGAATGTAGAAATAATAATAAGTATTGAAGATTTAATATTATAATACTATACTGAGGTTAAAAGCCAGAGGGGGCTAATACTGGCCTAATTCTATATAACCCAGCACTCTTAACTAGAGAAAATGTTATTAATAATAGGGGAAAATAGAAAATCAGCGCAAATTATGCCTCAGCTCTGTGCGAGTTTGTTAAAAGCCGACGACCGTTTATAAGTGACGTGACAGCAGGTGCAATACGAGCACACGGCGGCTAACCCTGTGAGCTAGGTTATTTATAAAGAGTTCCTTTGGTTTCTTAGATAACAAGTTCTAAAGCATGTACAGATGTAGATTTAAGCTTAGAACTAGGTACAAAGAGACAATCGCAAGCGCACGAGCCGCGAATGACGAAATGAAGGCCTCTCATCACAACATGTTCTTGACAACAAATTCTCACCACAAGCGGCAGCACTAGTCGGCCTCAGCCCCATGAGCGCCGCACTTCTTCTCACAGTAATAAGTGAACTGTAGCAAGGTTAGAACAGCTCCCCGTGACAGGCGCCATGATCTTACCTCATCGCCACCAATGTGACCGTTCTTCGAGCTGCAGATGATGCCGTCCTAAAGACAAGTTCAGCGGGGATATAATGCCAGTGGTAGCATTCAAGACTCACGAAATTGCAGTCGGGGCACTTATCCCACTTCTTATTGCCAGTGTTGCGGTTTCGGTAGTAGTTGCAGGCACATCGGGTTGCGTCAGGGAGGACTTCGTAAGAAGTCTGCCAGTTGTAGCTAGGGCTCCAAGGGGTGCCACCAATGGGGGAGGTCCTCCTGCTGGAGACACAGGCGGCAGAGCGGTGGAGGCCGGCGTGGGCACTGTGGGGGGCATTAACTATTAGCTTCTTGGGTGTAACAAGGGATAAGGCATGGGAGCTTGACGAACCCGCTGGCGGCCATAAGGACCAAGGTGGTGAGGAAGGGAATTTGCATAATGATAGAGATGCTACTGAAGCCTTTAAGGTGCAGATAGAATGGTTTTTGTGTCTGGATGGGGATTGAGATGCATGTTGGTGTTGCTCTTATAGACGTGACCGTGACCCATGTCTCCCATCTAGCAGCCATCCTTCTATCACCCAGCCCCACGACTTAGACGGTCAGACCCAAGTTCCGTGGCTCCGTGATCTCTCTCTTCTTCCAATCTCCTCTCGGACCGACAGACAGCTGATCTCTACACCAAGACAGACGACTCAACTCGACTCCCACGTGGTTAGAGTTTGAGCCCTGGTTGAAGATATCATAGCGCATTGAGTTATACATCCTCGATTCAGTAGGTAGATGCCGAATAGCATCACATGTGGTTATCCCGGTGGGGCGAGAATGGTTTGACATGCCTGCCGGGAGTGACACTTAGCCCAGATAGTAGAACTCGGCACTATAGTAATCGTAAATTTCCACGAGCCAGGTGCCATTAGGCTGACGACCCCTGGTACGCCATGGCGTTAAAGGTTTCCATTGCGGGACTCGGCAAGTCTAGAAGCCCAAGGGTCGCTCGTAATACGAATTTCTGTTTCACGCGAAGATCCAAACAGGGAGGTGAACAAACCATAGCGCGCTACCGAGAAAACTCTATTAAAATGACAATGCGCACACACGTGGTGCTTTGACAGAATTGGCGGTTAGATACAATTCATGCCAAGATGTCATAGGTCTAGGTCTATCTCAAGCGTGGGGTGATACACGATGGCTGTGGGATCATCGTCGGTGTGTTGATTCAGAGAATCACGAAAACCCCTCACTGGGCTTGCATGAATGTGTACGGCACTTGAGATGGCTCAGTGTAAGCCCCCTGTCACCTCGTCAAGTCAACAGTAAGACTCTCAACAGCATGAAGGTCATCGCGGTAAAAGATAAATAGCTCGCCAAGTCCACGGATGTGTGAAGAAAAATCATCACCTCAACTCGCAGTCTCTGCAGCCTTCTTCCCACAAGTCACTCTTACAATCCCCAAATCGTTTTCAAAATGCATCATCTTCGCCTTGTTGGCTTGCTCCTCGCTTCCGTAGCTGGCGCCATGCCTCTGGAAGCTGAAGCCGAAGCCTACCCCGGGGCCGTTGAATGGACTTCAGGATATGAGCTCAAGCCCACCGATGTCATTGTTCCTGTCGACGGTGTTGGTAAGTTCCAACTTCTCGCTCCTGACGTTCCTCTACAGGTTGATGTACTAACAGTTCTGAAGAGTACGTCGTCAATGAGGATGTCTACCTGGCCTCCCTCAAGGCTGCCGGCATCAAGATCGGTGCTCCCGCGCTTGATCCTTCTTGGGTCTCTTACAACGCTTCTGACATCCCTGACCTTGAGGATGGTGAAACCTCCGAAGGCGGCCCCAAGAAGCGAGCCTCGTGTGACAACACCAACTACATTGTTACCGACAAGACCGAGACCTTTGTCGACTGGGACATGCAGATGTCCCCCATCGTCTGCGCAGTTGGCGACATGGACATCAGCGTCTCTTCTGGCTACAGCATCTCCAACACCGTTGGCGGCAGTGCAGGCGTCGACATCAAGTTCGTCAAGGACCGCCTTGGCTCGTCGCTCGGCATCAACTACAGCCGCACCTGGACCACCCAGACCTCCGTCATCACCAAGGGCACCGTCAAGAACGGAAACTGCGGTGTCATGATCACCAAGCCCCTCACGACCCGCCGATCCGGCCGTCAGTTCCGCGGCTGCATTGGATCTGCTCGGCAGATCGGTACTTGGTATGCCGACAGTCGCAAGGATGGTAGCTACAACGGGATTAAGTGGATCGAGGGAGCCATTTCCATGTGTGTCAAGCGGGGAAGCAACCCTCCCCTGTCTCGCTGCCATGGACAGGGCAACTTCCGTTAAGGGGGCAAGGATAAGGTGAGGGGCCAAGTGCACTGACTTCCCCTCAACCAAGCTCAGGATCCAAGGTTGAAGGCAAAATGATAGCAACCTACGGATGAAAATGTACTTTTGAGAGGAAACTGACTCAGTCTCGACTGATGCTTGGCCCCCGAAGCTGCAAGGCCGAGTTGCAATCTAAATAGATCATGTTCCTTTTGACTGTTGACCCCTTTGGTTCGAGATTGACGCCTTTCTTGGCCCGGTTCCAAGTCTTCGATGTAAAGGTGTCTTCCGTGCTATCACACATCTTTTCTATCATGACTTATGACCATATGACCGCCTGAAGAACAGGAGACAAGGCTGCCATCCTGCCATGTTGCCGAGAAAGATTAAAAATCGCGATTTAACATCAGGGAACTAACCGAAATATCAACCTCTAAGCTACCCTACTAGGCTGAACCGTCGTCTAGCTCTTCACTCAGTGGGAATGTTAAGTCGGTATTAAAGGTGTAGGGCTCATTTCAACGGCGATAGCAACAATGCGGGAGTACTGTAGGCCAGATCTCCGCTCATAGTGCTTAAAAAAGAAGCAGATGCTCGCTTGCCAAACCTCAACTGTATGAGGTATAAAGTCTTCAGATGTTTCTGGGGGAGATCCGCCGTTCGTATCTCTTCTGCTACTCCCTTGGTACTCCTTATCCGAATCATCTGCTCGAGAAATGATTCAATCCTGGTCTCGTTCACATAGCCGCCAAGGCAAGCTTACTCAAAAATGCAACTATCGCTGCCGTTGTGCTGAAAGGGCCAGTCTCAGGTAGCGATTTGGGGTGGTCAGAGAGATTAGCACCTCTGGGAGAAAGGGTTGGCTGATAAGGGGTCGTAAAAAGCCCAAGAGCTGCAGGGTGCTCTTGGCCTCCAACCTGGGAAATTGCAGATCCAATTGACAAAGCCTCGTTTGCAGCTTTCTCTATTTTTAGTGATTGTGGTGTGGTAATCGTTTTCACCCTGATCGGAGCATCGTGAGGCCATAACATATGCAAGCGAGTGGTGGAGGCAGTGTCTATCGTAAATCAGGCTGATGAGGCCATTCCTGCAGTCAGTCTGTTTACGCCACAACTGCGTAGAAATGAAGATGTCGAAGAGTGTAACCTCGCCTGCAAAGCATAGCCACATCAAAGAGTCCTCACGCCCGAGCAATGAGACAAGTCGGAGCGAAGAATGGAGTTTCTGCAAGTAAGCAGCCACGGTGTCATGGGCTCCCTCAGCTAAAGACCTCCTGTCAGAGCCTACATAAGTTGCCAAGCAACTCTCACAGCCTGATTTGATACTATCTATCGGCTCAGTTATCCCATCAAGGGCCGGGCTTCAACTATATCAGTAAACACAATATCAACACATCATCGCATCATATCCCAATGCTAACACCGTCTAATGTACCCAGGCTTCCGAACACGGTCTCCTCAACTACACGCAAGTCAAGCCTCAGAGCCTGCTTCTTCTAAATATACATGAAAAGATAATGCCCAGGGCATTGTGCTTTTGTCTCAGCCACAACTTGGATAATTGAACCTCATTGGAAGCGACGAGTTCAAGGCTCCCACCCCTGACGCCCCTAGAGGCGAGAAATAAGCCCCAGCCTTCCACGGTTGATGTTTTGTCTCAGGCAACGACATTTTCTCGGGGGCGGATCAACTCTCTCGACACAGGAAGCGTCATCAAATTTAGAACACAGCCTCTCACCACGAAGTGGTCTTTGTGGCACGCCAGCAAGTATTTAACTGCCTGCCTTGCCATCTCAAATCTGCCTGACCTCAGCTCAAATTCCAGTTTCACCTCGTCCACGATATTTACATTCTGCAACCTTTCAGCACTGTCATCTTTGAGCACCCCATTCATACAGAGTCTTTGACTACATTCAACCCATTCATACTCCTGCAAGATGGGTTCCATACCGTCACAAAGTCGAGTTCAACCGGATGGACCAGAGCAACCAGCAGACCTCTGCGACTCTCGCAGCACTCTGACGCCCGCACCTGAGCATCCCAGAAAGCCCACGCGCCGGAGCGCAAAATTCCACACTGTGCCACCTGTGCCCCCTACTCCACCTGTCAAGGAGGAGGCCTCGCTTGTCGACGGTGCCGATGCAAGAGATTTAGGTCCGAAGACATCGAGGTTCAGGCGGTTTGTGGAAAGAGCAGGCAGTCAGTATGACTACCAAAACTGTCCCTTGCCTAAAGGTCATCTTCGGCTTCTCTTGCTAAAGCCTAGCAAAGACCGGGGCAGCTCCGTCATTGTCAAGCTTCAAACAGTCAGGATCGACCATATCATCAGCCACCCAGAGGATCACCAGTTCACGGCCCTTTCTTACAATTGGGGCGATGGCAACGAAGGAAAGAAGATTTATGTGGACATGACACCCGACAGTGAGCCACCAGTGGATGATTTATCCACTGCTTGGAAGCGCCGAATGCAGTCAATCCCGGTGAAGCCCAACCTGCATGCCTTCCTCAAAGTGTTTCGGGAAGCCCGGAAGACCGTCGCTCTCTGGGTTGACAGGGTCTGTATCAATCAGGCAGATAACGAGGAGAAGGCAGATCAGGTCTCCCAGATGAGTTACATCTTCTCCATTGCAGCCAGCGTCGTGGTTTGGTTGGGGCCGCCAGATGAAAAGGGGAAATCCGACCGAGCGATGGACTTTATTGTTACAATGATGAGCCAAAATATGGAACGAAACCTCCAAGACGGCATCGCTCAGCATGAACACGCCAAGCAGTGGTCAGACCTACCATCGCTCATGCGCCGCCCATGGTTCTCACGTCGTTGGATCATCCAAGACCTTGCGCTGGCCAGGGTTGCCGAGGTCCGCTGCGGCTCCAAGAGGGTTAACTGGCGTGACTTTTCTGATGCCGTCGGCATTTTCGAGCTACACTTCGACACCATTCTCAAGGCCATCAGGGATAAACCTGATTTGGAACACATTCCCGATGGAATCAAGGATATGAAGTCGTTTAGTGCCCGAATCCTTGTCGATGTCCTATCCAACATGTTTCACCGAAATGCAAATAGCGCCATCCACAATCCACGACGGGGCCTCCAAAGCCTTGTATTATCTCTATCGTCCTTTAAGACATCGGATCCCCGGGACACCATTTACGCCCTCCTAAGCCTCGCCAAGGAAACGTTTAGCCTACCTTCAGGTGGTATGGCCAGCAGAGGACTAAGGCTTAAAGAACCTAG
>JABFEX010000555.1:0-29123 GCA_013623515.1 Fusarium illudens | reverse complement strand
ATAGCTTTTATTCTCTACTAATTAGATTATCTAATAGCTATGCCCTAAGCCGAAAAGGGCTATAATTAGCTCTATTAGGTAGGCAGCTCTTCGCGATAGGTCGATTACTATGGCGGACCCCGTGGCTAATGATCTCGGCGAGTAGCTTAGCTGCCCTTAGCCGTTTCGGGGGGTTAAAAGGTCCCCTACTAGGTTTCGAACCTAGCACCTTTTGTAGGCTAGCTGCAAGAGGCCTGCCTAGGCGGTTAACCACTCCGCTATCGGGGGAGGATATACTCGACGCCCTTTTGTCCTCCAGCAGCAAGTCCATACACGTATGGACGGCCAATACATACAGCCTTTGCGCCAAGAGCCAGTGCCTTGAGCACATCTGATCCAGTTCGGACGCCGCTGTCAAAGAGAAGTGTCAAGTTTGAGGCTTTGACCTTCTCATCTGCTGCAATCTCCGCAAGAGCGTCCAGCGACGCTATCGCTCCGTCGAGCTGTCGACCGCCGTGGTTGGAGACTATGATGCCATCCATACCATTCTCGATGGCCAGATGGGCATCGTGGACGGTCTGTATTCCTTTGAGCACAATTGGGCCGTCCCAGAGTTGTTTCAACACTTTGAGGTCTTCCCATTCGCGATACGTGCCAGAGTTCATGACGTCAATCCAGGCCTTGGACTTTTGCATGATGTTGATATTGCCCAGTACGCGGGCAGCGCCGTAAAAGGTGCCAGCTCGTGTCATGATTGACCACAGCTCGGCCATCTTCTCACTGTAGCTCCGCGTGTCATGCCTCTGCATCCCTTCATAAAATCTATTAAAGGCAGGATCTGAGAGTCCGATCTGGCAGCCCTGACCCCAGATGAAAGGCAGGTAGCATGTGTCGAGATCCGATGGTCTCCATCCGAGGTTGAACGTGTCCAGAGTGACGACGAGAACCTTGTACCCTGAGCTTTTTGCCCGGTTCAGAAGACTGACAGTGATTTCTTCGCATTGTGGCTTAGGCCAGTAGAGCTGATACCAGCGGTCTCCGTCTGCGTTGGCCTCGGCAACCTGCTCTATCGTTCGGGTCGCAGCGCTAGAGAGGATCATGGGAACTTTGACACTGTGACAAGCCCTGGCCGTGGCTTCCTCAGCATCCGGATGCATGATGTTCTGAACGCCAATGGGAGCAAGCAACAGCGGGCTGTCGTACTTTGCACCAAACAGTTCTACACCAACATGACGTCTGGTAGCATTGACCAAGCAGCTTGGCCGAAGGCGGTACCGAGAAAAGGCTTCAATGTTGGCGTTAGCAGTGGCCGAAGTGCCTGCAGAACCATGGACGTAGTCGAAGTTGGCCGCAGGCACTTTGGACCGGGCCAATGCTTCCCATTCGGAGGGTTTAGTTGAGAAGAGAGGAGGTCGAAAAGCCTGGTAGATCTCGCGCTGGAACGACGAGTAACTCGTCGGGTCGGGCTCCGTAAACGATCGATTCATCCGTTTTGGGCTGATTTCGTTGGACATGATGGTTTATGGTACGGTATTGTATAGACCTTTTCACTTGTGGCGTGATTAATGTTGATGGGCTCCTTTAGCAAGACCACGTTGAATCCCTCCGCAGTCATCATTCATGTGCCACGTGCGTGCCGAGACTCCTCCCCCGCTTCCCTGAACCTCGGCAGATATCTCTGATCCTTGCAAGTCACGTAAGCTTGCTTAATATTTTCAAGTGGGAATGAGATAGGCTATAGTCGAGAAGGAAGGAATTAAAACGAGACACTGTTCCGTGATCTCCAGTCCTTCTTCGTCACGAACCTAGTGAGAGGTTGCGAGACACTGAACGAGTGAGTTCAAGAAGACAGGCTCCAAGGACAAAAAGACGATCAAAGGGCAAAGACTAGCCATTGCCACGCGTATCCTGTGCACCAGAAGTGATCCCAAGCCTTTCATGTATTGATTAAACAGCTTGACATGCACAGATCATGTTTCAATAAAAATCAACTCCGGGGATATCGGAGCCGATCACGCGAATCCCCTCAACTGAATGCAACGCTACTACTAACACCCCTGGCCATCGGGGATCACGGAGCCGATAGCGTTAACTTTAAGAAGCTTCTTTTTCCATTTCCACCCCAGAAGGCGGGGAAGTTGATGCGGGGTGGACAGAGAGCCATCAGATAAACACGCTACTTTTCCTTTATGGGCTGGCTCGGAATATCTCCTCCGTGCTTGGTTGGCATTTCTCATTGGTACGCCTATTTCAACGTTGCAGAGTATAACGGGAGACCTTCCGAAAGATGTCGTTGCGCTTGACCTTGTGATCCGTGTAGGCGTGGCTTCGAGCTGACCAGGCCACTGCAATGGGGCCAAGACCAGCCAGAGCCTAGAAGCTCTCGTATTACTGTCGATCTCGGGGTGGATACAGTATAACTGAGTGGATTATCTCAAATAACATGTATAAATGGGCTAGGTATTCCCAGAATGCGACTACTGTTCTCCTGTCCCTCCTAACCCTATCGCAACTTTCTGCGTCTCTAAATACAGGATGCATCTCTCAAGGTCTCTGGCCTTTTTCGGCTTCTGCTCAGCCCGTGTACTGGCTGCCGGCTGGCCAAATGGACCATTCACCACATCCGGCCGCTGGATCAAGAATGCCGCAGGGGACACTGTCACTCTTGCTGGCGCCAACTGGCCTGGCCACGGCGAAGTGATGGTCCCTGAAGGACTTCAGTACCAGTCTATCCAGGAGGTTATCTCGGACCTCAAGAGTATCGGAATGAATGCCATCCGACTGACTTTCGCAACGGAACTGGTCGACCAGATCTACGACAACAACGGCGAGGACATTGATCTCAAGACAGCTTTTGAGCAAGGACTTGGCAAGGAGAATGGAACGATAGTCTTGAAGAAGGTCTTGGAGAATAACCCATCCTTCACGCCTCAGATGAAGCGACTAGAAGTAAGTTCACGGTGCACTACTGATATGCCATAAACGTCGTAGCTAACATACTATCCAGGTTTACGATGCTATTGCTGCCGAGTGTCTCAAAGAGCACGTCTACATCAACCTTGACAACCACATCTCCAGTGGAAAGTGGTGCTGCGGCGGCACAGATGGCAACACCTGGTGGGGAGACACCGAGTTTGACGCTGAGAAATGGGCCCGCGGCAATGCCTACATGGCAGCCCACGTAAGTGATAAGATGTAACTTAAGATGGGTGAAAGATACTAATCCTCCTCAGAGCCGAAGCTGGCCTGCAAAGATCTCGCAGTCTCTCCGCAACGAGCCCCGGCCTCCGACAAACAACGCCGACCTCCGCAGCAAGTCGTACAACTGGAGAGACTGGTACAAGTTTATGCGCAACGGTGCTGATGCCGTTCATGAAGCCGACCCCGATAGCCTCATTATTCTCTCCGGTCTTGATTATGACACCTTTGTCACCCCCGTCTTTACAGGAAGAGCATTGACGCCAGGAACTCAAACCTTCAGCCGAGATGATTTTGCCGGATACGGAGAGAAGCTCGTCCTAGAGATTCACAACTACGAGAACAGCATCGGAAATTGCAACTCTCTTCGAAACAATCTCTACACAAAGGGCTTCCAAGCCATGAACGAATCGGATCCCGTCACTAAGCACGTGTTCCCAGTCATGCTCACCGAGTTCGGCCACTCGATGGAGGGCGACAACTACAAGAAGGCTCAGACATACATGAGCTGTCTCTCCGAGTACCTGCCAGAGATGCAGGCAAGTTGGTTCATCTGGGTTATTGTCGGTCGATACTATACTAGACAGGGCATTCAAGAGTTTGATGATTCTTGGGGAATCAAGAAGCCTGACTGGTCTGGATGGAGGAACGATGAGTACATCAAGAACTATCTCGTTCCTCAGGTCAAGGGAACCGTTGCGGGGAACAAGGCATAGCTGAGTTAGAGAGACTATATCTTAGTTTAGTGTTGTTCTTGAGACGGAGATGCATCTCACTTGACTAAATCTACTCGATATTAAACAAAATGCGGGATTGAGTCATCCCGAAGAACTTTTAAGTTGTTGATACACGTCTCGCCTTGACCAGGACGGTGAGCGCATATCGTGTGAAACTAACAACAGGCACTACGGGGTTTACACAACAGAATATAATTTTCCTTTATTATAATAGCGTCTCTAAAGAAGGCTCTTAGCGATAATAATAAAGAAAAATACCGTAGCCGAGACATTATTAACTTTCTATAGCCACCGCCAGAGAAAGTTAACGATAGAAAGATCAGTTTTCTACCTAGGATAAGACAATCCCTTTCCTTTTCCCTAGAAGGGATAAACACGATATATCCTGCGCCAGGTTTCTAAACATTCCCCGTCAAGCCGTCTACATTACAAATACTCGTTGCCTAAATCATACGGCGCGTTGTTTGACGGAATCGAAGCTTGGCCTTACAATCTGCCATCAGCGTATGCCAAGGGTTCCAAAATTAGACAAAAATCCGATGACTCGTTAAAAAAAGAATTTGTACTTTTTTTTGCCCATGTATGATGTCCTCATAGAGTTGAATTTTTGAGATTTTAAAGGCTCTCGGCAGTTCATCCCATCTTGCGCACTGGCATTCGTTGCCAATAGACATGGGATAAGACTGGGGAGTACCTAAGTAGGGGGCAGAATATGACCCAATGTTCACTTAACCGCAACATAACTAAATCAGTATGACTTCTATTAACCAGATAGATACTTTGGGGCATTTCTCCTGCTGAACTAAATGAATGTCTTCTACCCTAAATCTCGGCTTTTGCCAACCTCCGACCTGCATGGGCCCCAGCGATGATCGCCGCTAAACAACCCCTGTACAGGGTTTTGTCGGGCCTCAGCTTCCCGCCTTGTTTGTGCATGAATGACGCCATGGGCTGATAAGCATGTCATGGTTTTCATCTTGTTACCAGAAGTGAGAGTCCTTCGAGTTGAGCCAAGTAGTAATAAGTGTAACAATAGATGCTGAACCCACCATCACTGCAACTTGTTTAACCTTGGGATGCTCTGACGCAACTGGGCAATTCGTCCTGTGTTTATTCCAAGTTACGGTGAAGGCTGTGCATCAGATCAGCGCTCTCAACCAACCACCCGATGCACACGGACCCCATAGCTCACTAACACTTAGCCGTGGGCAGACCCCTGCTTTTCTGATAAGCTGCTACCATGCAAGGCCAGGATGCAGGTGACATCCGAGGCTTCCGAACAACGCATTTCGCACCCCGAGAGACGAATCAAGTGGCCTGCCTGAGCACCGTCAGCTTTTTGCACCGCCCGCGTGACATGCGTTTTTGTCTCCGAGGAGAGGATTGCCTATAACTTGGCGACCTTGCATAAACCGGTTCACCGGCGCCATCTTTGTTTCCAACGTCCCTATCCGTACCATGGCTTCAGCGATGCATGCTCGAAAGAAAATGGCTGGGATCTTCTCCCGCTCCCTGCAGGCGTTTTACCACACCTGGCAGTTCATCTTCACCGTCATCCTCATCCTCATCTGGATCGTGGCCTGGCTCGTGCAGGCGGGGACCATCAACATGCCCGAGTGGACAAAGGACCTCCGCGATCTCGATGAGGATGACTGGAGAGTGTACTCGGCGATCCTGATAGTGTGTCCCTGCTTGGCCCTCGGGCTGTGCATCGTTGTGGGAATCGCGCTGTTGAGGTCGGAGAGCAAAGGATACCGGGGCTGAAAGTCAGGCCACGCGTGAGTTCCCGACCCCCCTGGGCGAGGTTCTGGAGAGGTTTGGTTACTGACTGTTTAGGCTATGAGTTCTTTTGGTGTTGAGAGCTCGCTTTCGAAATTTAATGACGGATATGATGAGGCCTATGGAAGCACACGCCCAAAGCCGGAGTGGTGCTATTTGTGACGCCGGCTCCAGCGCAAACACTCTGGAAAGACAATCCGTGCGACGCAGCACCTCACGGTAATACTGCCAATTACAACACTCCGACATGGCTTCAAGAGAGAGGGGGTTTACGGAAGCACGTCAAGCCTGCGACTCAGGAACGTTCATAACTGTTCATGACTGCCACAACCCACGACAACATCATGACGGCCAAAAGAACGTTTCTAGTGAGGAAGACACCCGAGGATGGGTACTATGCGCCATGAATCCTTCCGGAATGGGTCGTGGAGACGCCATGGCGAAAGGGCACATTCTTCCTGCCAGGGAGAGAGACAAGATGAGGTTAGGAGCGGCGGAGGAGAGCGTTGGCAGTTGCTTTTTTGTTTGATTGATATTTTATGACGGTATACCCAAGGAAGCGAACGATGGAGGAGTCTAGGACTTTATATTTTACGTGTCATGACAGAAGGGGAGAGGGAGTATTGGGGAGGAAGATATACCCCAACGAGGCTACAGATGGCAGAGAGTTTTACGATCGAGTATATGGGTCTGTAAGTGTGTAAGATTGCAGGTTTATGCGATAGATGAATATATGTTACGAGTTGAAAAATATATGTTACGAGTTGAAATTCACCATCCCTATGATTTGGACATCTCTTCCCATCTAGATGAAGTGTCAGATATGATGGCAAAGACACAGTAATTGACACAAAAATAAAATGAACACCAATGTCTGATGAAATCGAGTACGGCGCTTATTAAGACATATATCTGTGGCGGAGTTAGGCATGCGTAACAGGGCGAGCTACGTAGTTAGTTCAGAGTTCGGCCTAGACTACTAGGCACTCCGGAATCTACGGCCCCACCGGGAATACGGACTCGGACCTGAGTGACATCGGCAGATGATGAATGTCACCCAGGGACCTGGATCGGAATACCAGTTTCCGTTCCCCCGCCTGAGGACCCGGGGTCTCGGAGGGAATGAGACATGCGAGATCCGCACCAGCTTTCAGTTGATCATGGTACGCCACCAAGGTCCTCTCGGGAATTACGGATTTTAGAATGAATGTGTTTGGTAGTTGACTCATGAAGGTGTTCTTCTATCTGGTCGTCCTAACTCGTGCATATCCATCTGCGATAGAGTCCATGGCGGAGAGATAATATCTAATCGTTGTCGCGGTGCTAGTTCTTCGGCTAAAATCTTCGGTAATAGTAGCATTTCATCTCAACTGGCAAGAGCTCAGGGCTGAACTGACAGGTTTAAGCGGCCATAGATCCGATCGTGGCGGAAAAGTGAACAAGTCAGAAATCACTACGGCATACCTCTCCCGCTTTCGCCGCGAAAAAGGGCTCACACTTCACAGCAGCACGATGGAATGGCAGGGTGTCGCAACACTTCTCAAAAGCTTGGGGTACGCCGAAAATGCTTTAAAAATAGATGAACGGGGCTCTTATGGCCAACAAGATGAACGAGAGGAATGGCCGCAGTACAGGAGCTCTAGCAGTTGCGTTAAGGAAAGCTTTTACTCTCATCTCGCCCCGGATAGAAACCCAGAGTAATGAGGGATGGTTTTCAAACTCGGTGCAAATACCAAAGTGCTCAGTGTCCATGCTGGACGGGCATTAACATCCATGAAGAGAGGGACTTGCTCGTCGCAGATCCAGGAATATTAATGTGGCCAGCCATAGGTCAGTGAACGAACGTTCCCTATCAAAATCATGACCCATGTTGCCAAGAGTCTTTGGGAGAAATATTGCATCCCTAAAAGACTCCATTCACACTCCAGGCCTGTTGTGGGTAAACATAGGTATCGAGAGGAGGAACATCCAGAGCAGTGTTTTATTGAGGGAGCGAATAGATACTGAATTAGAGCTGATAGCTTGCGAATGTGTCTCTGATATGGCGGTCTGCTCATTTCTGTCCTACCCTTTGGGCCGGATGTCTCGCGATTAGGCGCGTCTACGACCCCTCTTCGGGAATAGAGGCGGTGGTATTCTGCACTGTACATTCAAGAAGCATTCGTGACAGCATTCTCCCAATGAGCCTACGGGCTCTGTCTAGGTGCTTCCGACCTCGAGCCCACCTCTGTATTCTTGGGTATCACACGAGACGCAGCTTACGTGTCCATCGCGCTACATCAGGCAAGCAGACATCGCTAATGTTGATACTGCATATCCTATCTGGCTCGTTCGAACTGGTCAGATATTATGCACAAGCGGTCAAAGGGGACGTCTTGCCTGATTCTCTCGCCACCATTGCCTGCTTTATACATTCTATTACAACACTCGGCCTCGCGAAGTCGTTATTGCGGGGCGACCAGACAACACGGGCATCATATCAAGCGCCTGCATTGATGCGACCCTTTGTCGGATTGGCTGCGTTGGTCTATCCGAGTGCATTCGTACACCGAGGACCCGTGAAACTTCTACACGCGTTCCTCTACACTCGCCTGTTTATCTTCCTTGCCAAGGGGTTCAGAATGAACCAGATATACTCATTCGCTACTATCTACACTCATGGTGTTCGGTGCCGTTGTTGCCATCTATGATTCGGGTCTTCCAGCGGGCGTGCCTGTCTATATCGGAGTGGTCGGCACCGTGATGGTGCTTAATCGATATGTTACAGACTCTTTTTTCAAGTGAGTAAGCAAGCCCGATACGTTAAAGCCATGCTGACTTTCCAATTTATAGGCTATCGAACAGCAAAGCTTCTACCCACCTACTACTGTTGAAAACTCTGGTATGGATTGGACTGGCAGATCTTGGCACAATTAAGAAGCTTGGAGGTTTTAGTAACGGAGCTCTGTCAGCAAAGGATCAATACACTCATGAATAGGAACAATGAGGTTGGGCTAGAGCCGGAACGTTACTAATAGAGTTTCACAAAATAAGCGAACGAGAGCGCATAGTTATGTATGTACTGCTTTTCCCAGCCTTTGCAATGGGTATCTTGCATTGGCAGTCCTTCCCTGTAGCTTGTCTGTGTAGGACATATGAGATAGATAGCAAGTCTTATCTGCAGACTTGGCAATGATGCTGCTGTCATAGAGAGAACACCATATTTCCTGATCACTGCAGCAACATGTTACACCGACAGCAGCCACATGCCAGTCAGCCATTCAACTCTGGCCGGATCTAGCTAGCGGCAGGGCGAGATCGACATTGAACCCAAGACAAATGCCTGAGGCATCCTCGTCTCCCTTCACACAGCGATGACGACACGACAACATCACCCCCGCTATAACATCATTCATCCTCCAAATTTCAAGCTCTACTAAACAAATACAGTCTTCAATTCACTCCAAACTTCCAATTCACCGAAACATTCACATTATTCCAACTGAAAACACCATGGCTTCTCGAATCCCCACCTCCACCTCCGTCATCGAGTCAGCAGTCATCGAGGCTCCCTTCAGCGACGTTTGGCACCTCATCAAGCTTCAGGACTTTGCCAAGTTCTACTCTGCGCTGGAGAAGAGTGAATGGGTCAAGGGTACCTCCCCTGACACGGACATTGTTAAATGGTCTTTCAAGGATGGCACTGTGCTTGAGGTCAAGCAGGAGGAGCACTCTGTAAGTCAGTCGCCGGCTTCATTCGCAGTACTAATTGGCATCTTGTAGACCATTGAACACTACATCACGTACAGCATCATCTCGTCCCAGCCAGCGCTCAGCTACACATCGGCTGTGAGCACTGTCAGGCTCTACCCCGTCACTTCGGGTGAGCACGCAGGCCAGACGTTCGTCACCTGGACCGGCAACTTCTCGAGCGATGCCGATGCTGGTAGGACAATAATGCATAGCTCAAGACATATGGCTGACCAAATATCATAGGAGTGATTGAAGATGCCAAGTTTAAGCGTCGTGAAGCTCTCGCCGATCTCGCAAAGGCCGTCGCTAAAAAGTAAAGATAGAGGGATGAAAAGGACCAAAGGGAAGCAAGACGGTCAAAGAGATGGATGTCGCTTTGGTCTTAGATGAATGATAAAAGTGTTGCTTGAGACTGAACAGTCTCTGTTGAAAGGAATGTAACCATCGAGTAGTTTGGAGTCTCTCCTTAAATCCAGCTAGTACACTCTAGGGAGCGTCTATTACAAGGCTCCTCGCTCTCCGAAGTAATCCAATGTAACTCTTTTCACCTTCTGTTCTCGACTTCGTCCACAAGCGCGGCATTCTTTGCGTCAAGATCGATTTCGCCAAGATGGTCGGTAGCCAGAGTATCACCAAACAACTCCGCAATTTCTTCGAGAGTTTTGCCGCCCTAGTGATGGAATTAGTTAACCCTTCGAGAGTAGAAAGAAGAAGGAACGCTCACCGTTTCCGGGAGGAAGAAATAGTAGAGAACAGCGGCTGTGACGTTGGTCGAGATGAACAGCGCGTAGTATCTATAGCAGTTTGTTAGACTTGCACGCGAAGGGGAAAGGACAACCTATGGATGAGAACTACTGACTTCCAGGCAACGTTTTCCAAAGCAACCGGAGTAATCTGTGACAGAACGATGGCCACAAGACTCTTCATGAAGACGGCGAACGCCAGGCCCTTGGATCGAAGAAACATGGGAAACAGTTCCGAGGGAACGACCCAGATCATGGCGTTGAAGAACATGGCAAAGAGAGCCGAGTAGATGAAGATGAATGCGATCGACGCTCGCGCTCCGTCCATGTTGGTCGAGGAGGCGGCGTTGCCAAACTTTGCACTGAGTGCCATGCAGAGAGAAATATTGATGGCGAGAAGGAAGGATCCGGACCACAGAGTACGCGCACGAGGCCACTTATCAGCAACAATGGCGAGGTAAAGTCCAGTGCCGATGACACCCATCATGCCGTAAACGCCACTGATGAGCAGCGAAGTCTTGCCAGTAAAGCCGACTTGGGCGTAGAAGATGTTCTGGTAGTTCTGGATCACCGGTGCGCCTGAGAGTTGAGCTTGAACCACGATAAAGGCAGCTGTGCCTGTACGTCGAATGTATCGTCTTGAGAACATGGCTTTAAGGGCGACTCCCCAGCCGGTTCCAGACTCTTCTGACTCTCGCTTTAGTTGTTCCTGGATCTGGACGAGTTCCTGGGCGACGAGTTCGTTGCCGGTCATGCTGCCTCCGTGGAGTCGGAAAAGAACTATAGATGTGAGTCTAGGAAAAGAATGTTGGATGCGATGACAAACCTTGCTTTGCTTCCTCAATACGATCCTGTCTGATGACTAGTATGATACTTTAGCTTCTGGAACACGTCTCGAGGGGACAAGGGGGCATACGCCATCGAGGAGAGAAAGGCACGTAGAGAACTGCAACCATCAGGATGAGCGGGATCGGAATCTGCATGGCAAGGGGCAGACGCCAAGTTGCTGAAGCCGAAGCATAAGAGCCAGCATAGCCAACCCAATTCGCAAGACCAAAGCCGATAGCCACCATCATGCCCTGCAAGCCGACCAAGAAACCTCGATGCTCAGCGGGAGCAACCTCGGCGATGTAGATGGGAACGACGGCGAGGAGTTGACCACAGGCGACACCTGCGATGAGCCGGCCTGCGATCATCATGCCGACCTGCACGGCGCCGGCTTGGAGGGCTGCACCGACGATGGAGATGGAGGCTGCCAGTGAGATGGTGTACTTGCGACTGAACCTATCGGCTAGGTACCCGACTGAAAGGCCGCCAAGACACTGTCCGACGTTGTACAGGGACACGATGGCACCAGTCAGGGACGGGTTGACCTGCGAAGGGCCGTACATGGTGAGGCGGAAACTCTCATGGCCAAAGGTTGTAGCGATGATGCCTGTCAGGTGTTGGTTAGCCCGCAGGATGCAGACGTTGGATGACTGTCACCTACCAGAGTCGAAGCCAAACACCAGACCGCCTAACGCGGTGACGAGAGCGATGATGTGAATGATCAGCCGCATGGTGGTGGTGGTTGAGGGCCCGAGCAAGGTAGGTTGTGAGTGCTGCAATGCTATGTCGATGATCTTGATCTTCCGAAGGCAGTCTGTGAATGACCAACTGTATGACCGGATACTCCCTTATCAATGAATCCTTCTTGATGTTTTAGTACCTGTTAGCTCATGTGGGACGAGCCCCACATGAGCCAACGAGGAGTTATGTATATCGTGATGTCTAAAGAAACCACACAGTCGTCCCACTTACCCTTAAGGCCGAGCCCCCCCGCAATTTGCAACCCGGCCAAGTCGAATCTGGGGTAGTAGAGTGGAACTCGGCTGAATACCCACCGAGGCTGACGCGGGGAAGAGAACCCGGATGAGATTTTCAAGGCTTTGATTGGTTGATCAGGGTATTTGGAGTCAAGCCTTGTGATCCTTCGCGAGCTCGCGTCTCGTATAAACCCGAGACCAGTCGCCCTGCTAACCTTGATCGTCTGGCATCTCGCCCCTCACTCAAGTCTTGGTGCCAGTGGCTTCGTGGGAACAGACACCGAATCTGGGGCACCCTGGTGGGACATTGAACAGCTGAAAGAGACGAAGGAATAAGCTCGGCAAGTGTCCATGACCAGCTGATGTTTTAAGCTTGACTCTCAACACCCATTCGACCGACTTACCCAAACACCCATATCGAACCACGAGCCGAGATGTCGAATACAGGGCCCCTGGAGCTCACCGAGCCCATCTTTGAGCACCATCCCGATGGATTCGGTGTCAGCTGTCGTAGGCCTCGTCTCTCGTGGAAGTTGGCTGACCCCCTGGACGTTCGAGACTGGGTTCAGACGGCCTACAAGGTTGAGCTGACTTCGGCTGAAACTGGCGCCTCAAAACTGTTCAGGGTTGCCAGTGGACAATCTGTCCTGGTGCCCTGGCCAGGTCAGGATCTGCGCTCTCGTCAGCGTGTGTCGGTCAGAGTTAGGTGCTGGGGCAAGTCTGTCTCCCCTACCGACGACAACGACCTTGAAGGTGGTGTCCCGACTGCCTGGTCCCCTTCAGCGACGGTAGAAGCGGCTTTACTGGATCACGATGAATGGAGCGCGTCTCTTATCACTTCGTCAAAGAGATTCGGCTCTGAAGGACCGCTACATCCGCTTCGCTTTCGCCGGCAATTCGACTTGCCACCATCTGCAACCACGTTCACGACCTGTCGCCTATACATCACGGCCCTGGGAGTGTTTGAAGCCTCCCTCAATGGTCACCCACTAAGCGACGAATGCATGGCCCCGGGCTGGACGAGCTACAACCATCGCCTCACATACCGCGTCCTGGATGTCGGTCCGCATCTCAACGCTACCGGCAGCAACGTACTTTCCATCGAGGCGGCCGAGGGCTGGTATGCCACCAAGCTCGGGTTTCGAGGAGGCACGAGGTTCGTCTATGGAGGCAAGGATATCGCTGTCATGGCGCAGCTTGAAGTCATCTCGACGACGGGGACGTGGACCTTGGGCACAGACGATACCTGGGTTTGCAGGCCTAGTGCTATCACCTCGAGCGAGCTCTATAACGGAGAGGTTTACGATTTGCGCTTGGAAGGTGCTGAGTGGAAGGTGGCCAGCCAGCACTCGGATGATACAGCCAAGAGTTGGGTGCCTGCAAAGACGATCCCCTGGCCACAGAAGACGAGCCTCGTAACGACGAATAGCCCCCCCGTTCGGATTATAGAGAGCAGACGACCAAAAGAAATCATCAGATCTCCTTCCGGAAAGCTCATTATGGACTTTGGGCAAAACCTAGTGGGAAAGATCCAGGTTGGCTCGGTCTTCTTGGCCAAAGATGCTCGGCTAGTCTTTCGACATGCCGAAGTCCTCGAGTTCGGAGAGCTTGGAACAAGGCCCCTTTGTGATGCAAGGGCCGAGGATACAGTCATAGGCTCTGGTACTACACTGCAAGCCTGGAGTCCCGAGTTCACTTTTCACGGCTTTCGATATGTGCAGATCGATGGCTGGCCAGGATCTGACGATGACCTCGTCCAGAACTTGTCCGCGCTCGTGATGCATAGCGATATGAAGCGGAGGGGATACTTTGAGTCATCGAATGAGTCGCTCAATAAGCTTCATTCCAACATATTATGGTCTATGAAGGGGAACTTCTTGTCGATTCCGACCGACTGCCCACAGCGAGATGAGAGGCTCGGCTGGACAGGAGATATCCAAATCTTCTGCCCAACAGCGAGTTTCTTATACGACACTGTAGGGTTCCTCGAGAACTGGCTACAGGACCTCTCTGCAGAGCAACTAGAGGAAGACCGCGGTGGAATACCAGGCTACGTGTGCCCCGACGTACCGCTGCCGGACTGGCCACGAATCCCCCAAGCCATCTGGCACGATGTCACCGTGCTGACGCCCTACGATCTCTACAACTTTAGCGGCGACAAGGCTTTGCTAGAAAGACAGTTTAGTAGCATGCAGGCTTGGCTTGACCATGGTGTGGATAGAGGCGATGATGGGCTCTGGGAGTTTCACCGTTGGCAGTTCGGCGACTGGTTGGATCCAAACGCACCACCTCAGAGCCCGGCACTTGCGCTCACGGACAAGGTCCTTGCTGCAGATGCATATCTCGTACATGTCACAGGCGTATTTGCTGCAGTATGCGAGGTCCTGGGCAAGTCGAGCCTTGCAGAAAAGTATGCAGCCGATGCTGGAACTCTGAAGAGCCTCTTTCAGGACAAGTACATCACCCCTATTGGCAACCTCATGTCCAACACGCAGACGGGAATCGCTTTGGCAGTACAGTTCGGTCTTTACAGGGATAAGGAACAACTCCGCACCGCAGCTCAGAGCCTGTCGAAGCTCGTGCGCAACGGACGCTTTCGCATAGCCACTGGCTTCGCCGGAACACCAGCCATCACGCCAGCCTTGACTGCGACATGTCAACCGCAACTAGCCTATCGACTCTTACTGGAAGAATCATGCCCAAGCTGGCTTTACCCGGTGACGATGGGCGCGACTACCATGTGGGAGCGCTGGGATAGCATGCTACCTGATGGTCGTATCAACCCTGGACGGATGACGAGCTTCAATCACTACGCTCTTGGTGCTGTAGCCGACTGGCTTCATTCAACGGTCGGAGGAATTAGCCCGTTGGATCCTGGATGGAAGAGAGTACGCGTTCGGCCAGTTCCAGGAGGCAACATCACCCACGCCAAGGTGGAATTCGACGGGCCGTACGGGCTGGTGAAATGCTCGTGGAGATTATACTCGGACACGCCAGAAGGTGAGAGGTTCGATATGGAGCTTGTCGTGCCGCCCAACTCGTACGCAGTCGTCACGCTACCTTGTGACTTGAGGGTGGATGTCGAGTCTGAGGTGGAAGAACCTCACGAGGTCGTTGGCTCTGGAATACACCGGTTTACTTGTGGCTTTGTTCCAGGGGAGTGGCCACCAAAACCGCTTCTGCCGCCCAACTTGAGATATACACCGGACATGGACAAAGTGGCGACTTAGGGTGGTGATGTGTGTATCATAACAGCGTCCCCAAAGAGGGCCATCAGCCACAATAAAAAAGAACACAACTGCTCACACGTATCGACTGCTGATGTCACGATGTGTGTGTTGATGCATGAACGTGATATGGAGGGACAATCCTATGGACAAACAGGGGCCGAGGTGTTGAGACCTGGGGGCACCTAGCTCGAGTTGTGGAGTAATAGAACTCTCACTTTGGGACCATGACCATCCAAGATGGAGTAAAGCTAATGCGAGGCTTTGATGCTATTCCCAGAGAACCCCATTCACGTCAAAGTGGACCCGTATGATGCCATTCCGGATTCAGATCGACATCGAGATGAGACTAACTTAAAACGATCACTCCTTTGTCTTAACTAGCCGTGCTAGCTTCGTCACCGAGCCGACGGTCGATCGCTATATGCCCATCGTGCCATTCACTGACCTCCCAGACCCGCTTCTTCACTCTCCACTGGATACCTCGTCTCGGCATATCTCTTTTTTTCACTTCACCCGCCGCATCTACATCCAAAATGATGAGCGATTTGCTAGTCGATGGCAAATGTGTCACCGCAGTTGAGGGCGTTCGTCTCTCCTTCCTTCGTCCACTACTAGAGTTTGATGACAGCATACGGCGAGAACATACACCCGCTCTATGTTAATCAACAATATCAAACGGCTTCTTTAACAACCTTTCGGCTCCCAATCTTCTTCCTGGAGCACCGCCCCGCTGGGATCATATCCTGGAGCAACTAAAGGTGTCATGTGTCAGCTTATAACCTGCCTCAACAATGCTTTCTTCTTACCTGTAGTGCCAACCAGTGTCCATCTCCCCTGACTGCGCGCTCTCTGCCACTCCCCCTCCTCAATCACGACTTGCGGAGTCTGGCCGTTAAAGATATCCGGCCCCATCACGTTCTTCTTGACGCAGACCCCGTCATCATGAGACTGGTAGAGCTCCAGGGGTGCTCCGGCGTAGTAGTGCCAAACCTCTGCGGCGTCCAACTTGTGCCAAAGAGAGTAGTCTACTGCTCCTTCGAGGAGGTAGTAGATGGCCGTGCTGGCAGAACGATTGTTGGCCGTGGTCGCCGTGTCCCGGAACGTTTCGACAAAGTAGCCCTTCTCGGCAGAGGGCTGCATACCAAGGAGCTTGATGACTTCTGTAGCTGAATGACAGTCGGCGAGATTCACGCTGTTTTCTTTTCGTGGCTGAATGCTGTCTGGGATGGCCACGGCCAGACAGAGAGGCAGGCCAAGGAGGGGCAGTGAGAAACGCATGATTAGACGAATGCTAGCCTACGGGGGGCTTGTGAATGAAGAAATATGGATATCGGGACTCGGGAACGCGTTCAAAATAAGAGCTTCTGGGAAAAGAGCGGGGAGGCAGAGATCAACTCGCTTTAATTACGACGATTACAAATATCAGCATAATGACGTATTACGGCAATCAGCTGGAGAGTACGACGCTGCATGGCTGCAGAGAGCCAATTTCTCACATCGTCAGCGTGTCAGCGCCGGCTGCGCCGGATCTGTTTAGTACCTATGAAGATTTGGCCTACTGCAAGCCGTTGAAAGCAAGGCTGACTAAAAGTCCTGGTGCGTATATGTGTCTACGCTTACTTACACTGCATACGGTCGCCTGTATAGCGACATACCTACGATAACGAGAAAGAGATTATGTAGATCTCTTTCCATGCCTATTCTTGTTGCTCTCAACAACGTCCCCGAAGTAGCCTATTAGCTATAAAAAGAAAGAACACAATTTCATACATAGGAATATTAAAACCCAATACCGGCGTCGTCCCTGGGTAGTAGTAGGTCTGGAGTCGTCAAGGCTGTTGAGAGTTTTTAGCAGGAAGGGCTGACTTGCGTTGTTTTATGGTAATTGAGTTTTAATACCGTTATGTATGAAACTGGGGTCTTTGGTATTGTGGCTACTGGCCCCCTTTGGAGACGTCGTTGAGATCAACAACAAAGGAAGAGGCCCGACGATATTTCCCTGGCATTTTGAGCGCGCGTCTGCTGAAATCTGGCAGTACTGGAGACTGAAGAGTGAAATGATGGCAGTGGAATGTTATCGTCCTACGACACCTAGGAACTCTCTGAGATACTTTATAGGGAAGTATAACGGTATTACCTCTCAATGCAGCCTTAGCTCAGCCAAATACAGGGCTTTTACTCTAATAAAGCCGTTGAAGTCGGGCCAGCATCAGGGCTGTGGCCTCATTCAACTTGCCTCCCTTCTCTAAGCAAAAGCCGAGGCACAAGGCGACTAACATACTAACGTGATGCGCTCTAGTTCCAGGCTTCCCATGAGATCTAGTCACCAGGAGAAGACTAGCCGAATTAGTGACGGAGTTGGCGGAAAGTTGGCAGAAATCTAGGGGAGGTCGAGTGGAAAGCTCAAGATCAATCGTCGTCGCAAATACGAGAAACATGGCACAGTACTGCTAGTATAAATAAAGATAGTAACCTGCCCTTATGAAACACTTGAGATCTCCAGATGCATCACATCTTATCATTGTAATGGATTTCAATACTTGATCTTCACATTACCTCCAGTCCTTTCAACCCAGTCCTCAACCTTGTCCAACCCCCACATCATTGTAAATATGTGGCGTGCAAACTCGTCAACCTGCGAGGCCTCGGCGCCGCGACCAACCAGCGATTCGCCGTGTAGGCTGTAGATAAATAAGGGATCTTGTTCATGAGCAAGAGCCTCCTACCTCGCTGGCGAGCTTGCGTCTCATATCTTTGCACACGCGGTGATCTGGGTATCACCCGCACAGGGGGAAGACTATTCGCCCTTGTAGCCGTAGTAGACACCGGTAGCAATCCTGCAAAGGAGCCATGTTCGCCGAATGGACTCGGAGAGGGCAAAAGTGTGATATAGGCCGGACACGGTATCGTACACGGTATTGGGTTTTGATGCCGTCATGTATTGATAATTGTGTCTTTTGCTATTGTGGCTGACAGTCTCGTCATTGGAAATAACAAAAAAAAAACGGTATCGTACGCTCCATCACCGGCGTTGATTAATGGGAGTAGATTCGGACACAGCAACGCTGCAGTCGCGTCCTGACTTGCTGATTCCCACAGTTGGTCCGCCCACTGGATAAGCGTTGTTATCAACGTCTCCGCCCTTGCCCGACGTGGCATAGAGGGGGAGAAGAGGGCCAGGAGGAGATGGATAAGCAGGGCCTGCGTGCGAGCCAGGTGATCTCTGGTTGAGAGGAGTGGGAGAGCCATCTGATCATCAACAGGTTGGCAAGCCATTAATTCAGATATGTGATTGGAGCAAATGTCGTCAACAATATGTTCGTTATCTTGAGTGACGTTTTCGGACATGGAGACTGCAGAGTACGCGTTCCGCATACACCAAGGCATAGTCGACCCATAGAGGTGGCGGTGGATGAATGGGTTATGCCCCGTGCGGAAGAAGCGGGAAAGCCAAGACTGCAGAGCGCGGATGAAGTTGGAGAAGACAGGGCCCGCTGGTATCGTGGCTGGGGGTTGGTTGTGGTAGCCTATGACCCAAGCTGAAGGTTGGAGGAACCAGCCCAAGTCTTGCGGGTAAGAGGCGAGCTGGCCGGAGAGAATTTCGAGGCCTCCGGAAGATGGTGTGCCTGATGATTGCAACGGGAGAGAGAAAGAAGGCCAAACAAGATCAGTGGAAGTGGCCGGGAGTTCGCTGTTTACCTCTATCCCGGCTTGCACACCCGGAATATTCGCCTGATCTTCCAGCCCTATCATGTCAAGGCCAGTTCGGCGGGGCTGAGGCCGTCGCTGGTATACACAATCAATCTCCCTATCAATGCATCGCGAGCACGACGGGAGTGTCCTGTCGCAGCACCTCTTTGCCTTGACGCAAGCGAAGCAGGCCTTTTGCTTAGGCTGGCGACCCATATTGAGCGATCCGTGATGCAGGTAGTATGAAAAAAGGAGTCGATGGTTCAGTTATGGTTTGGAGGTTGCTAAAATTAGGCGGAGTTGGTTGCGGAGATGCGGCGGAGGTTTCACGGGCCTTTTTGTTTAGTGGCGGAGATGGGCCACGGTAGATATGTAGATGGTATGTTATGTCGGCTTCGACATTTGAAAGAATCCGTCGACCAGAGAGTTGAAGCTGGCCAAGGCACAATGTTCTTGCCCTGGGGGTTGTGGAAACGACAATGGCAAAAAACCATATAAGGGAACCTGGCCTGCTCAATGTCATGTCCATTGCACACTCTTGAACAAAAGCCCAATACACTCTACAACTCATCCGATCAATAAACAACCATGGCGCCTTCACCAACAAAACCCACAATGCCCCTTATCCCGCCATCTCGCCATCCCGGCCGGAGCTCTCCCAGGCAGGAAGAACTGTGCTCATCACGGGTGGCCATACAGGCATTGGTTTCGCCATTGCCCGAGCCTTTGCCCAGGCTGGTGCGGACAGGGGTCATCATCGTCTGGAAGGCGGGATCGAATAGTGGGGCAAAAAAGATTGCGCAGACGCCTAGCCCACAGGGCCACGGCGAAGGCAAGTCGGTAGAGAACCCCATCTCGAGTCCTGTGTGAGAAACCTGAGTATATAAAGTAACTAATCCCTTTTACACTTTTTTTATTTATACCTTTTTTTATCTTTTTTTATCTTTTTTTTAATGGTGTTCTTCCCTCTTGGAGTCAGCCACGCACGGACCATGACCCGCACCAGATCGGCCTTAGTCATCGCTCCCTCCGTGCCTCACATGACTCCCCTCACTGGAACAGAAGGAACAACATCCACCATAGCTTGATCCTCTCCTTCCACTTCATACACTTATCCTGCTTCTCAAAGGAAGGAATCTCTCTTTTCTTTCGGAGATTACGTAGGTGGCCTGGTGGATAAGGCGCTCGGTAGAGAACTCCATCTCATCGCCGATAGGTTCAGGGTTCGACTCCTTGCCAAGCCCTCCTGGAGAGAGAGTTGAGTTCTATTCTCCATCATGGGCAAACCCGTGGGGCCCCAATTCTTTTGCGAAGACCTTGTGTCTTATTTTGCTCTCTGGGTTCTTTCTCCTCGCTGCCTTTCCTCCATCATAGTTGCAGATGAGAAAGGTCCGATGGGCCCCCCTAGAGCATATCACACCGGAGCCGAGGAAGTGCAATCTTACAGTAGAAGAGAGTGTCTCTAAACTTGAGACTTGAGATGGACGAAAGTGCGTAGATCTGATGCCACGAGCCTCTTCTATCGGAAAAATTGTCGAGGCATCTCTTGGAAGTGTGTTTGCAGTTCAAAGTCCAGGAAGACAATAAGTCGACTTCACAATTCTCTTACGACCCATGAAAGTTTGATACTTAAGGCCAGAGACGCAGTGGATAGAAGTATTAGAAAGACAACAGAAGTACAGAACAGTTCTCACTACTTGCAGTGTTCTCAAGGAGTGGGGTTAGATGGTCAACAATGTGCAGACCAAGACCAGTCAGAGACATGCATTATTATTGCTACATAACTTTGCAGGCAGTCTCCTCGACATTATTAAACTCATAAGGGACCGCACCGTTTCCTCTCGATAGATACGTAGCCCGCTAACAGTCTGAAACACAAGGCCCAGGTAGACTCGCCGTCATCTTCTCTCGGTCAATATTGTTGTCGGATCTCTGACACCACTCATCTCTGCCAAGTCTTGTCTGTTTCAAGAACGACAGTGGTACGAATAGACACGGCAGCGTGGACCACCTCCCGCTGTGTTGCACATTGTACTGTCTACACGACCACAAGACACACCGAGATGCGAAGCATCGGAACCTCGGCCCGGCAGTTTCGGATCCTCGTTGAAGTCCAACCTAGACTCACATAGGGATTTCCGTGGAGTAGATGCCGGTTTATTTGTGACGATGTCATTGTGCGACCTTGTGGCCAGCACTGCAACCTGCTGTGGCCCAGGAGATGGGTAAAACCGTCATGTCGTCCCAGATAGCCCCTTCCGAGAAGCGGAGGCGGGGAGTCTGCCGAGTTCCACAGCATCTACACAACCCACGATGCCATGGTGCAAGCGCAATACCCCAGATGTGGGGGGTTATTCGTTACATTGTACCTGGCCTCGACGCGAGGGGGTGTGGTTGCCATTCTCGTCACCCACGAAATAGCGAGAGCAACGTACAGGTAGAGTAGGGGACCGCCTATTTGTCTAGAATGCTTTCCTCGAGCATGGATTCAGAGGTACTGTGATGGCAGAACTTAGTGGCCAGCTTCCGAGCCATTCTCGCTGTTTATGCTGCGCTCTCACGGGATAATTCCTGACATGGAGAAATTGTAGACTTTCTGATTAGTATTTCATTACCCTAAAACGGCGACCTACAGTTGCTCCTGTCCTACACCTCTTGTTGTAGTGCAACATGTTGTGTCCGCGGTTCGCAGACAACATCCATCCACCAACACTCTTCCTCGAGGCCATGTCGTTCTACTCTTCCCCTTCCTTATGTTTCTGCTTCGGGTTTGTGAATCAAGAATGGGGAACACGTAAAGTACTGCACGGATCGGATAGGTACGTCGGTCCGACTGACTTCGGGTTCTTGCCTTTTCGCAACGAACATGGCCTCTTCGAGGACGCCGATCACAGACGCGGCACGAAATGATGATCCCAAGACACGTAACTCACATATTCTACATCTAGGGTCAGTAGTATATATGGCGCTCTTCATCCGTCTTCTGAGTCTTCACTCTTCACCCTTCACAGCTCCATCGTCTCATCAAGCAGATCACTTACCCACCAGCCTCAATCAGCATGAAGTTCTCCACTGCTGCCATTTTTGGTCTTGCCAGCGGCGTCCTGGCCATGCCATGGTCTGCCGGCTCCAGAGGCGCCCATGATGAAATCACGTTAGTCCCTCGACTTCCTCTTCGCGTTTGTTTGAACCCGTCACTACTTTACAGGCAGCTAGTCATTAATAGATGTCAATCACTCACTTGTCATTCTAGCCCTAAAGCTAACAGAGACTCAGTCTTCGCGTCAAGGTTTCTCAGTCCCCGGCCAAGACCACGGTGACCAGGCACGATATCTGCTGGCTTCTTTGCGCCTCGGAGTCGATCAACTGCCCCGAGGGCTGGGTAAGACAAGATGGGCACCTGCTCCCAGTGGTTCACGGTACTAACGAGCACACAGTACTCCAGCCAGCAAGGCGATTGCTGGACTTGCTGCCGATCTTCCGAGGACCTTGGACTGTGAGGTGATGCTCCTCAGGCCTTGGGCAAATGCGCTCCGTGGCTCTTCTCGATGAAAATAAAGAGAAGGGGCAGTTTTTGGCATGGTTACGTCTCTCCTTTTCCCTCTGGCCATGCAACACGACGGGAGTTGGACTTGGCTGGCGCCATCTAGTCCCTCCTCAGCTTGTAGCAAGCATAGGTCCTTTTCTCTGCAAGTGACTCTCACTTACTAGCTATTAAATCACACGCTCATTGGAACCTTTTAAACGTTATGTGAGGTGTCAGGTCTTCGTTCCGGTTGACAGTGGACTCTATAAGACGCAGGGATTGCCAACCACCAAGGGACCGACGCCGTGTTACTATTGAAGAGCTACGCACGCCTTGGATTACGAGAGGGGGCTGGTAAGAACGCACATTACTCATGCGGTATGCGGCAAATAACTTTAGTATACGAAGTTCGCCCCTTCTAAAGGCGCAAATTGTCTACGCGAAAGACTCAGTCACGCAATTCCATCCACCCCAAACGACGAGCAGTCAGATAGGCCCCTACAGATGAACAGGCGCACTTCATTCAATTAATGCAATTAAGATGCAACTACCCAGGTGACAAGGCGATAACAAGCCCATCATTAAGCACCTTGGACAGGCAAGTACACAAGAGACAGAAAAAGGTTGGAGAGAAGATGAATGGGTAGAAAAGACTTGTGATTGCGACTTTATCCCATATCTCTCCCTCACTCATATATTCTCAGGTAGGGAATGTGAACCTGGGGATACTGAGAGTCGTGAGGTCCAAAATGACACTTCCAGAAGGTCCGGAATGAGTTGGACGTCTTGCTCAGGCCATCCTTCTTGTAAGTCGTCTTGGTCATCTTTGTGCAGGGCAGGTCCATGTTCAGAGTGCTCCATCGCTGGTAGGCCGCGGTGCCACTCTCGAGTCTCCAGCGTCCGTTTGTAAGAGTAAATTCCTTGATCTGCTCGTTCATGGCCCTGAGGAGGAAGAAGTATGTCTTGACCGAATCAGCCAGGGCCTGTTTGATGTTGTTCTGAATCGCTATGAGCCCGTTGCGCACGAGGTAGCTTCGCTGATCGTCGTCAAAGTCCCCCTGGTGCTCGGTGTCCCAGTCAATCGCCAACATGCCGTCGATGATATCCTTGAGGGCAGTTGCATCCGCGAGGTATACACGGACAAACTCCTTCAGGGGCTCAAGCTCAGTCTGCACCTTTTTGGCGGTGGTGGACATTCCTTGGGCGACGGGCATGAGCTTGAGAACGTCCTTGGCTACCTTGATCTCGTTGTTTCGGATCTTGCTGACCATTTCACCGGCTGCTGGGATCTTGGCGGCATTGGACCGGAACTGGTTCACCTCGTTCAACAAGCTGGACACCTTTTGGTTGATGGCATTAAGCTTGTCTTTGCTGTCAGAAATCTTGTACGACAGGCTAAGGAGGGTGTTGGCATTCTCCATAAAGTTTCGAATATTTGGGCGACTGCCGGTGCAAAAGTCAAGATCCGAGCAAATGGCGTATTCGTAGTTGTCGAGGGTCGAGTAGATGCCATCGTAGGCTCCCTTGACGTTGTCTGTGGCATCCAGGACGTAACCCGAGGACCTCTTGAGCAACTCGAGATTCTGGGCCCAGCGGTTCAGGACGGGGACGACGGGGCCCAAGAGGATTCGGTACGAGGCGATGATGTAGTTGGAGAAGACGGCATAGATTGCGCCCGAGTTGCAGACGCCGGTGACTCGGCAGGGATGGATGACGGCGATCATGGCTCGGTAAGTCGTCAGTTCCATCTGGCTGATATTAGTATACACGCTTTGTTAATGGAGAAGAGGGATGCATACATCTGCGCCCAAGGCTACAGCCCAGCCAGACCCCTTGAGTTTGTTCAGCGTGGAAACCCTGTTGTGTCCATATTGATGACCTCCATTGGCCATGCACTAGACTCAATCAGCAAGGAATCACTCGAGAACAGAACAGGGCATTATACCGTTTGCAACTGCTTGGACTGGTCAAGGTAGTTGGTGTTGGCCAAGTCAAAGTTACCCGCCGAAGAAGAAGTAAACTTGTCCTGCGAGTTCAAGGTGCGCAACTTGGCGAAGCAGCTGCAGATGGAATCCCTCGACTTGATGAACTTGTTGCCGAGGGTCGTGCCGAGGGCTCTGCGGATCGTGTTGCAGAGGTTGACCTTGACGTAGTTGATCTGGAGGCTGGTAGGGACGGATCTGTATACGGTGTCGTAGCCTAGATGGTGGGTTGAGTGTGAGTTGTCTGGTTGCCGAATTAGGCTGGAGAAGGCTTACCTTGGACGCAGGCGTTTTTCGTGCATTTCTTGGGCTTTGTCTTGGTGCCACAGTTGTACGTGACCTTCTTGGTGGTCTTGCACTTGTTGACCTGTCACTCAGTTATTAGCAGATACTCCACGAGTGAGTTGTGTAGATGTGTGATAGTGAATGTACCTTCTTGAACAGTTTTTTCGTCGTAATGACCTTGTAGCCATTCGGCACCGTGATAGTGGCCTTGCAGCCAGACAGGTTGTTGCTGCCAGTGCATATTTCGGTCAGGCTGCTCTGCGCGGAAACCACATCCCCAAGCAGCACAAAGGGCATCAAGCAAACGAGTGAGAACTTCATTTTGCCGGTAACTGTCTGTCGATGTTGAGAACTTGCCGTACCTACTACTTCAAAACAACAAAAAAAAAACCAGAGGAACAACTCACGTCTTATCCCCAAGCGAGGTAGCCACCAGGTTGTGCCAGCTGAACATCGTGGCGCTTATAGCACGCCGCCACGATAAGCAGAGAATCAATAGTCGGTAACTAGCCGGCGGCCCTGTAAGGCGGAACGCGCCCACAAGAGGGAACAGCAAGCGAAGCGAGGGCCTGCTAGAGATTAATGGCGTTTCTCAGTCTAGACGCAGGTCCCTGGCCCCTGGAAACGGCCTCCCCCCTTCTCAAAAGCGCCACGGCTGTTTTTAGTGCCCGATACCCAGAAAAAGGTTCAAAAACCTTGGTCATGCTCCGTGGGTGAATGCTTGGCAGCATGCCCTTTGAGAAATGCCAAGACGGCTGAGAGTCTATCCGTGGTCGAGACCACAACTCCCGGAGTGTCGAGACCCTCATTCAGCTGGCCGGGTCATCATTCATGACACAGAATGCAGCGCGTGATGCGCAACTTGTAAAAAGATTGAAGCGAGAATAAGCATAATAACTCTAATAAGCTTAAAACAAACTCATGACACGGGGCGGAATCGACTTGCTCTCCACCCTTTTATCCCCCTTTGCTAGGGCAAGCCACGGGCTTCGTGGCTGAACGGGCTTGTCAAGCGCTTAACCGAGGATGATGGTAGTACAGTAATTTCCGAACTTTTTCTCTATTGTCTTAGAGTTTGTCTCGTCTCGGCCGATGAACGAACGGGCTCATTCTTGTTGGTTTGGAGGCTCCCAGCTTTGTGGAAAGTGCACGTCTGACCAAAACGCCCCTATCTATTGGATGCGAATTGTGCCTTGCGTCGTTGTGAGTGAGCATACTCCGTGCCCTGTACGGGTCGCCGGATTGGGTATTCTGCTCATAGTGGTGTGCTACGTAGGTGATGGTGAGCTGCAGCAATGAAGCAGCCCTCTCCCAGGGCTGCATCTATTACTAACGCCATTCGTCTTACGGACGACGACCTCCTTCCAGTCAGCGGCTGCTATGGCCAGTGCAATCAGCCATGGTACGGAGAAGATGGACAGGAAATAATAAGCCACGGCGCAGCGTTACTTGGTGTCTCACTGTCCCGAGCTCCATTGGTCAGAGTTCAAGCCAGTGTTACATCAACCTGGAATGCTGCTTCCGCAAAATCTTACCGAGGCGGTGGAGTGGAAGCGCCTTCGCGCCGCAAGGCAGATCTGCCGTGCTCTGCAGAGCACTTTGTACTCGGTTCTCTTCACCACGCCACACTTCGAGCCCAAGACATCCTACAATTTCTTTGTGCCGATAGATAATCGCTATTCTGTACAGAGTACTAACCTTAGAGTAGGCCTGCAACGGCTCCAGAACGTTTCCTCTTTCCACGTTCCTCTAGGCCTTTCTCCGCGACATCCCTGCAGATTCTCCCGGAGAATGTCGTGTCTGGGGAACAGACTTGCGCTAGTATTCTCCCTATGTAGAGACCTCTGCGCTAATGTCGGCAATTGGCTGGAGACTGGGGCAGGGCAGGGCCTTGAGATGCTGATCTGTCGAAATGAGCTCGTTAATCGCGCGGGGCACAGCTAAGGAGATTAAGATCAGGGTCGATGCTGATATTCAGTGAGTATAATGAACCTGATCTCCTGCCTAATATCGAGGCAAGCACGCAGGTTATCCGTAGTTGACTACGTATTAGCGATCGCCAAGCCGGAGTGGACGATTGGATGGTGGAGCTAGGAAAGATCCAGATGCTGCAGTCTAGACATCATGAGATCAGAATTTTACTGTGGCTTACATTTGACCCAAAAGATTAAGTCAGGGGGTCCATGGGAAGGCAGAACGAGAATATCACTCAATGGACATGTTGCGATGTTGTACGCCAATGGGCTCGATGTCGCACTTCTCGGGCACAGTATCAAAGAAGACAATCCTCAATGCAATATTATCATCGCGGTGTTATGCGGTATTACCATTGACCCCAATATTGTGTTATCGGTACTCTATCTCGGTGAGAGGACAAGTCACTAGGTCCATAATTAATAATGACCAAATGCATGAAGTCTGATGGCCTGGGTGAGGATACAGTATACTTGTAGGTTGTTGAACGATATCGCGACTCTTGCTCTCCCTTCCAGGTTGAACAACGTCGACTTGCTCCCAAGGTGCGTCGATCTCCTCTCTGACGGGAACGGACGTGCATCTCGACTGGTGAATCTATGTAGATTGAGCTGCAAGAACTGGAACATCAAACGGCACAGGCGGAGGCCTCTTTCTCCGCATTAATACTCCAAAACAGCGACTAGACTAGTAGTAGTGGAGCATAGCACAACTACGAGGCTTACTTAAAAGGATGAATGACATGAAATGGGTTGTACTCCTGTGCTTTTGCAACTTCGCAATCGGTAGGAGCTTCGAAAGAGACGTTCTTCCTCAGCAAAAGATTCGTCAGCATACCTGTTCACTTGCTGAGTACAGCCAGAGCAACACAGACACAGCGGCTGCGAGTTAAAATATCCATGCGATACAACCGATAATAAGGCCTGAAACAATTACTACGTGATAAAATATACACCCCAAGGCCTCAGGTTAGCTGTTGAGAAGAAAGGTTAGTTAACCTATAGCGTTCGTTCGGCCATGGGTGATAACAGATAAGGCCTTATCGCGATAAGACGGGTTCCTTATCTGTTATCTTGCTAACACGGAAGATTGTCGCCGGATCCTCGGCCACAATAGCTGTTAGCCTATTGGCGGGAGCAAGGACAGCAGGGAGGCGATACGGCGAAGCCTTACCGAATCCAGTAACTCTCCCAACCGTGGAGATTTGCGGAGTTAGGGAGCTATCTTTGGCCAGTCCATCTACTCGGCACCGCAGATATCCATTGCGCGTTTCTCTTCTGTTGTGTAGCTGGGCTTCTAGATTACTTGTTCATTGTTGAAAGGTAGTAGCTGATTCTCTCCGAAGGTAAGGCTATCTCAATAGCTAGCACCGAGTTGCCCATGACACCATGTTGTTCACAAAAGTCGAATTGCAGACAAATCCCGGCTCCTTCTGCCGAAGCCGCAGATAGTATCGACTGATTCTGCGCCTCTTCATATCTAGGTCCCCATGGGGATGCTTGACAGGAAGCGGGGACTTCCTTGACATGTTCAAGGCGGCCAACTCCGCTGCAATAACTCGACTTGGTATCATGATGCTTCAAACCTGGCGGTGTTCGAGTTACTACCCTTTTCAGCAGTTGCCAACGCTAAGAGACGTCACCTCGACGTGACGTATCAGCGACAAGGATTCTCTATTAAGTAAGCATCTACGCTTCTGAGCTATACCGAGTTGAGTAAGGGGCTGGGCTGAAGCTAGCTCTTGATTGGGAAATATCTCGAGCCCCCCGCCATGTTCTAAACCTTGGAGCTCTGAAGCTTCGAGGGTCAGCTCTCAACTTTTATTCTTGAGGTTCGCGTCGCACCTTTCTTCATCTTGGATATAATCTCTTAGCTGCATTGGTGTAGACACAGACTGATCTGATCGATCAACTGCAGTCTCAATTGAACCTCTCTGCCCTGCATTTTCCCTTCGTCAAACTTCCCCTAATCACCATGTCCGCCTACCACGCCAATCTCTCCAATGAGGGGCACACCTACACCAAGCAGGCCGGCTTGGTTGGTGGTCTCCGCACCTACGGTGTTGTGCAGCCAGAGCGCAAGATCCGACAAGTCGACGACGGCAATGTCTGGGAGGCAATTGTCATTGGTTCCGGCTATGCCGGTCTGATTGCCGCCCGCGATCTCGTCAAGGCCGGTGAGTAGTGAAAGGGAAGGAAACATGAGGCCTCGGACAGACCGTTGACATCTTGTAGGCAAAAAGACTCTGCTTCTTGAAGCCCGTGACCGCGTTGGTGGCCGAACCTGGAGCGCCGAGCTCGACGGCACGACATATGAGATGGGAGGAACCTGGGTCTCCCACGTCCACGGCCGCGTGTTTGGCGAGATGGTGCGATACGGCCTCAAGGACGACGTCTCCATCACACGCACCGAGAATGGCGGCTGCGATTACTTTACCCTCGACTAAGGCTTAAAGAACCCAGC